>APFE030716669.1:0-14055 GCA_000404065.3 Pinus taeda | reverse complement strand
TACATCATTGACTGGTAATCAAGTGGTTTCTCCCATGTTCGACTTCGACACATTCATTCACATGGGTAGAATCGTACTAGTTCGGAAAGTAGAAATGAAGACCCTGGATCTAGTTTCCACCATCCAGGCTGCGAGGAATTTTGTTATCATTATATAGTGGACTATTCATAAACAGATGGATGTGTCCATACTGTGTCCATGTGTTCCTACTTGTGATGTAATACAAAATCATTCCTGTATCAAGAGCAGCTTTTAGATAATTCTTAGTCAGTTTTGATCTGAGTATGGGAATGCCTACCTCAGCGATGATATGTCCACATATATATATTTTGCATTGAATGTTTTTACAGGTTCGACCGGGGTTCCACAGGAAAATCCTTGAAATGATAAAGTCATTCACTCTTCTTAGATGATAAAAAAAAAAATCCTCATCTACTACAGACTTCGCACTTTAAGGGGCAATCTGTTACATAAAAAATTGTCACCATGACTTTCTACAGTTTGTGTGAGTCCATAAATACTCATACATACCTCCTTTGCAAGTCTTAAACCTCAGCTCTTCATTTCAAGCCTTGAAAATGGGAGAAAGACCTTAAAAATGTCTCAAATCCTGGTTTCGCACTTTCTCCTAGCATTGCCTGCGGTGCCGCACCTAATGGTCATGTTTCCTGCGAACCTGACCGCTCTGTATATTGAGTAATGGGTGCGAACCCCTGTAAAAGTTAAAAAGGCGTGAGTTCATTCTTAAAAACTCATCTTGGTTCACTTCTAGAGACTTCTAGAAGGAATATTACGCTGGCAAGTCCGCTCCACCTTGGTTCATCCATTCCATAACTAAGGGAGCTAACTCCATGATATGAGGTGCTTATCCCATTGAAGGAGGAACTTATCCCTTCAATGGTGGACCTGCAACTTCCTCCATTTGCACTATAAATTCATGCATTGGGCTGGTTGTAGAGGAGGTTGAAAGCTGAAGATTCTTGAGGGTAAATGCTGCTGAAAACTAGGCTTCCTTTTTGAGCTTGTGAGAGGAGAGATCACATACCTTTCATGTCATTTGGGAAGTGCGTGAGGCTTGTCAAATTAGAGGAGACCCCTGCTGGGCCCTGGAAAGGACGTGTGCAACATCAAGGCAAAGGTTGTAAAGTTATTTTATTCATTAAGTTAATACAATCAAGCTTATTTTTCTCAATGAATTGTCTCTAATGGTTTGTTTTATGAGCTCCTTGATCTTCATAATGAACATGTTTTTTTATACGCAGGTATGCTTTGACGTGTGCTTGTTTGTGTATGCAGGTTATTGAACGAGAACTGCTGGAAGCTGTTGGGATAAAACTACCTCAAACAAGCGTTGGACCAAGGTAGGGTCTTTTACACTTCTTAGTATTCATTAATGAATTGAAACATGTTTAGAGAAAAATAGGTTTGCTTGTACTCTTTGTTGCTAGATATCATTAGATACTAGGGAGATCGGTCTTGTCCCCAAGAACGATTTATCCGGCCAACAGGTCTGTTGGCAACTGATGTCTTTGTATTTTCACAAGTGTTTCATCAGCCTCGGTATACTTGTAAAAGTTGGGCTTGACTTCAAAAAATATGATTTATTTTATGTTCAATATAAAACAAATTTTCCAATTTGTCATATAAACTCTGTCCGGAGGGAGGTTCTGTGTCTTCTAAAGTGTTGGATGATGCTGTGATCTGATTTGTAACATACATTTTTACCCTGTGAGCATATTGTTGATGTGATAACAGTCTTTGATTGTTGGTTAGTAAACTGGGTAGACCCTTCTGCTGCAAGACTGTAAACTTCTTTGTGAAGGCATTAATCTCCATCTGCATCTCTTGGCACTTCCTTTCCAAAGTCTGTACAAAATTCCTCATTATTAGCACCTTTTTCACTGTCAAAATGGTGCATGTCCTATCCGTGATCTCCAAAGTTGCTAGCTGTTCTTTAGTATGAGTATTCAAAAAATGGATGAGTCTATTGGCCTGCTTAGGCATGTTTCCCAATGATGTCCTGGCCCTTTGGATTTCCACTTGGGCCCTTTCTATCAATTCTATTTGTTCATGGATTGTTTGAATTGATTGCCATTGGTCAGTAATAGACTGGCCAATCTTGGTCCACAAAATCATTTTGATGTCTCCTAGAGGTTTATGCAAGGTGAGATCATTTTCCAATGATTTCACCTTGTTCTCCAGGGCCTTTACCTCTCTGGTTTTTTCTGCCACTATTATTTTTTACTTGTCATAGCTCACCTCTAGTTTGGCTAGTTTTTCTTTTGCCTCTTTGAGCTATGACATTTGAGCTTCCAGCTCTTTTACTGCTTTCATTAATTCATCCATGCCCATGCTGGTATCTGGCCCTGTTGTTGCTGCTGAAGTTGAGGTACCTGTTGTTGATGCTGGGATGGTAGGAGGGACTGATGTAGTACCTGTGGGGGGGGCAGTGGTACCTATTGGAGCTGTTTCATGTGGCTGGGAGGTGGTCTCTCCCTGCTTCTCTTTAATTGCCTTCTCCAATGCTTTGTCTGTTTCTGCCAAACTCTCATTCATCCTCATTAGCAAACTTACCATGTCCTCCTCTTCTTTCTGTTGTGCAACTTCTGAAGTTTGTGGATGCACTGTAATTGGCAGCTTTAATTGCCTTTTGAGGGCTGCAATGTCCTCCTCCTTCTTCTTCATTAGTGCTTTGATGCCCTTTGCATCCTTCGGATTATGCCCTAGCTTGATGATAATTTCTTCTAAGGACTTAATCCTGTTGTCCTTAGCTAAGGAAGAAGCCTTTTCCAATTCTAATTCGGCAGAGGTATTGTGCAATGAATTTTGCAGCTTGTGAACGAGCATTGCCTTATCTGCCAAGGTGGAATACACCATCTCCCCAGTTTGCTTATGTAATTCAATCTGGTCAATTGGGTGGATATATTTAGAGAAAACTTCCAGATTGGTTCTTATATAATCAGCAGCTGACTGGGGTTGCTGTGTCTTGGGCTTGAAATGGCTGAGGATCATTTTCTTTTCCTGAATATCATAAGCAACCATTAGCCTTTTTTGATTGGTAGGTTTTGTCCTCATCAGATGATTATAAAGTTGCATTCTTACTGGATCATTTCTAGCTTTTATTTCAGTGAAAGTTTTCTTGATATCTGAGCTCTGCTTGCTTTGAGGCCTGGTGGATGAAACTTCCATGCTATGTTGCCTCTCTAGCTCTTGCTGGAATGAGCTAGCTAAGGTGTCAGGCAATGGAGAAGTTTGTTGCTCTGTCCTTTCCTGATCTCTCATGCTGCTTGTAGTATCTTTCACAAATTTCTCCTCAGAATAGGGATTCAACCTCTGCCTCTTATCTCCTGGTTGTTCTGATGGTCCACTGGCAAGGGCATCCTCTTCTCTATCTCTCTTTCTGCTCTTTTCCTCATTTTGAGGAGTCTGTAGCACAGGGGATTCTGATGCCTTGGTTTGAGCTGGGGGAGCTTCCCCTTCTCCCTGTTCTTTTGTTGTGGTGGGCTGATCAGCCATGGTCTGATGTTCTGTATCCATTACTTCCTTGCCTTTTGCTACTAAATTGGCCTTTCGTGATGCTTGATGTGAGCTCTCAGCAAAAGATGTATCACCTCCAATGTACTGGGGCAGCTTGAAGGGTACCTGTCCAAAAGAGTCCAGGTCAAGTGTTTTTTCAAGCTCTTTCATTTCCTTTTCTAATTTCTCTTCTTCAATTATCTCTTCAAACAATGTGCCCTCTAGCCACTCTTGTTTATTAGCATATTCCTGGATTTCAGGGATTGGACAGTGAACATATGCTGGTAGCTTATTTTTGGCTTTCCTATAACTTATGAAATGATTGGGGTCATATGGTGCCCAATAGAATCTCTGTTTTAGCTTGAGTCTTTGCCCTAAAATCTCATCAGCCTCTTGCCAGGCTTCCCTCTTATTGAAGGTGAAAGGGCCCAGTTGATTTCTTATTTTAAGTTGTGCCTTTTTCTTGGACTCACATAAATGAATTACATCTGCTTGGACGAATTGTCTGAAGTATTCCAGGGCAAAAAATCGCATTGGCACATATTTTGGCAATTTATAAGGGCACAGCTCACAGCCATATCTCCATATCACAGTGTGATTCTGGTAAAAGTACCAGTCACCTATGCTATAGTTCTTAGAGAGCTGTAGAATTCTCTGCATTTCACCAAAAAGTCTATCTAGAGGACTTGTTATCAATAAAGAGGTGGTTGGATATATGAATAGATAAATAAATTCACAATAATTATAAGGAGAATAGTAAACATGGTGGAAGACTCGGGTCCAGAAGATTACAGACCTTGGCTCTCCCTTGACATCAAATTTTCTGAGGGGAACTTGAAAACTATTTGACTGATAGTAGAGAAACAAATGATATATGTATGATGTGTATTTAAACACTCTTTCTCTGTCCATGCTCATGAATTGCTCATGGATCTTATCAGCTATGAAGGTGGCATAATCATACCTGACAGTAGGGGGTTGTCTTAGAGAAAAGATGGATAAGAGGACCAATATGGTTTCATCTACATACTCAGTGGTTTTGAATCCGAGGATGTAGGCTATCATGTCAATAATAAACTTTCCTACTTCATCCAAGTTTCCAGGTATGGAGGAGGTTCCTGAGGTTGACAATTGGGTTTCATAAACATTTTTCCTATTTTGGTTATCTCTGCACTTGGCAATTTGGCACCTTGGTCAAGCAGAAATCCCAAGGAAAGAGGAGTCAATGGCCCAGTTGGTTTGAAATGCAGCATCTCATTTATTGATACAGGGGTGATATAGAATAGAATTGTCCCAGAAGGAGACATCACTGCCCTTTGAGTGGGCTCATAATTGGCATGGCATTGGTGAATGAGGTCAGGAAAAACATTTACATAAGGATGGGCATATTGGACTCCCAAATCCCAAAGATGTCATCTTTGTTTCTGTGGTTGTTCCTGATCTCACAGAAGGCCTAAAGATGAGATTTGTTACCCATTATGTCATTAATCTGGAAATCCTTTCCAGCTAGGGGTAACCATTCCAGTTCTTTATGTGGAGCATTGAGAGGGCCCACATTGAGGGCTACTGGAGCAGGGGCTTCCATCTTTATAAGTTCTCTGGTGTTTCTAATTGAAATGTGGGTCTTTACAGCAGCAGTGGACAAAATAGAGGCCTTGGGGCTTTTTCTAGAGGATTTACAAATTGGAGTGCTTTGTTTTGACTTTGGTGGGCAGAATTTGAAGCAAAGAATGAAGCTTGGAGGGTTTGCTCTACAAGGAATGAGTAGCAATAGTTTCAGGGCCTTTCCTTTGGAAATTACTGACCAAACAGACCTAGAGCCCGGCTTAAATGGGAGAGATTTGCTGAGGGGGATGGAGTTGGTAGATTTTATAGTAAAATGTGGGTAAAATAGTAGTTTCAGTGGGAAATTTTGTAGAGGGAAGTCAATCAGGGAGCTTGGGAGCAAGACTCAGGTGAATACCTGTTTTTCTCGGCTTGCTGGGCTTTGTACAGAGAGGTATGCAATGTGCAGGTTTTTTGATGAAAAAGTGGTCCTGGTGTATTTATGTGCAGGCAGCAGGGCGAATTTTAACAAGTTTCTAGGTTGCCCGGACAATTTCACAGCGAAAATTCGAATTTAGAGGGTTTGTAGCAGGATTATGGTAAATACCTGTTTTCACAATGCACTGGAGTTACTTGCTGGTTGGGAGATGACTTGCAGAGTGGGGCGCTGAGCTATGGTGGTCGAGGTGACAGACTGAAGGTTGGCTAGCGATTTCGTCGTCGTATGCATGCAAACGTTCAGTAAAATAACGCAATAACAATGGTAAAAACAACCAAATTTACGGGCTTTTTTAACGAAATTCGGCTTTATGGGATTTTTAGCGCTTTTTGTGATGACGTCATCATGACGTAGATTTTTTGTCGTGTAGCGGGGTACAGAAGGTGATGTGGCAGATGACCCGGTGCTGAAGTGGCAACCGTGACGTGGACATGACGTCACAGGATGACGTCAACGGCGGGGAGGGAGGGCGGTAAGTGGTATTACTGCACCGCTTTTCGGGTAGCAGCGGTATTGAGCGGGCGGTCGCGATACATCCAGGTGGGCGACGCGTGTCCCCTGTACGGCGGCGAAACCGCCATTTTCCCAAAACATAAAGTTCGGGCACTAGGGGCATCGCGATACAGTTCCGCACCATTGGATCTGAGAGCCCCAATCCAACGGTCAACGACGAATGGCAAATTGCGGGGGCACAGCACGGGGACCCACCTTAATATATTGGCGCTGTATAATGTTTTTTGCGGGGTTTTTTAGTGTATTTCAGCTCTGGACTGCGGCCGATTGGTTATTCATATAACTGAAGGTTAAGTGAAACCCAAGGTTTTCATGCGCGCTAAGGGTTATTATAAGGTTCCAGGTGAACCTATAATTCCCGAAAATCTTTATTATATGGCTATATTTCCAAGGGTCGGGATATTTATTTTTTGGGGATTTTTTTTTATGTATTTTATATAATAGGGGGAGGGAAAAAGCTATATAGGAGTTATATAATAGAGTTAGGAGGTTAATATGAATATGTGGAATGGATATGTATGGACAAAGGCTAAGTTTATAGAGTGAAAACTTAGGCATGGGGGGGATGAAAGGAGATCAAGTTATGAAGTTTAGGAAACTTGGAAAAATGGAATAGAAACATTTTACACAAGAAATGTGGCTCGTTTTGCCTAGGTGAAAACAGAGTTTCACTTAGTTTTTTCCATGAAATGAAGTGGACTAAGGGCAGCGAGCAAATCTCATTGTCCTTGGGGGGGTGTTAGTAAGTGTTCTTGGAAAAAAGAGGAGGAAAATTAGTCATGCTCCATTTATCTTTTAACCACCTTGCCATAGTACCTTATGATATTTATAAGATGAAACCTATTGCAACAGGACCAAATTGCCCATAAGCCTGCTTCTACAACATCAAAACTGCCTACCCATCCTAGTACACCTAGCATTTTTTTCATTTTCATTGGGTGCATTTGAACTAGCAAACCCTGATTCCTCTCTTTTCTTTTAGCTGCCCTCCTATCTAAGTTATACCCTTATCTCTTCCAAGGGCTCAGAGTAAGCTGTTGAGACCCTTTGCTTCTCTACCTAACTACTTGTCTACCAAGCTTGAACTGTTTGTGTATACCTTTATTCTCTATTCTAAGACAAGTAAATTCAAACATGATCTAGCCAGGATTAAACTGTTTGGCTATTCATCAACTGTGGCAAGAGTCAACCACCTATACATAGTGAAATTCTACAAAATATGGAACCTTTGCAGCATAGAATGGATGAACATATTTGGCACTTCTCCAGTCAATCATGAAAAATGAAACCTATTGGTATAGGAAGCTAACATATACTATGCAAAGATCCAGTCCAACATCAACGCAACAAAGACATTGAAATACACATGCACTTCATTAGAAATCTCATTCATGACCATGTTCTTGAAGTGCAATATTGTTCAACCGATGATCAAGTTGTAGACATCTTTGAAAAGGCTCTCACAGAGGCGAAGTTTACTAAACTTTGATTTATGGTTGGAGTTCAAGAAGTTGTCACTAAGGGGGGATAGGCTCTAATGCCTTCTTCCTTCTCCTATTGTGTCATCTTTGTACATCCTTCAATACTATCCCAAGTTGTTCTTAAGGGGGTATGTTAGGATATTCTAACACATAGGAAATAGTTAAGTATAAATTGGACGAGTGTATAGTTAGGTAAAGTGTGTTTCTTTAGTATGTACTTTTTGTAACGTACAATCCAATGGTCACGATATGTTCTAGACATGAAGTGACCTGACAGTTCATTCTCTCCTTAGTATTACCGACACTTGATCTAACACCTAATTGGTCCATGATCTCTATTTAAAGAGTATGGAGGATCATTTGTAAGGTGATCATTCATGAGAGAAGCTTATGTAAATTTTCTTTCTTTTACATTAATAAATTACCTAAAGTGGTCGCATTGGCTCAGACCATGGACTATTTCCCTCTTTGAGAGTTTTAACCACATCAAGAATATTGGTGTGCTAATCTGTAATCTGTTTGTGAGCGTTGCCCTTTGGTGCTCTATCTAAGGAACTTACCCTATAAATTCCTACAACACCATCTTTGTCATATCAAAGAAAGCCTTTCTGAAGGTCTTCTCATCTTCTGTCATGTTTGTAGGTTCTCCTTCATGAGACATGATATCTAGAGTCTCAGCGACAACTTGAGCCTAAACTGGTGTTGGAGATTGTGGCAACCTTTCTTTCCTTCCCCTTGACCCAACTTCAGGGCTTCCAACCAACTTTCCTTCTCCTCTTTTTATTTTTAACCCTGTAAGCATGACATAAACTGCAAACAATTAAATCCTTCTTTCACAAAGAAAACCTAGTGCTCTAATAGAAAAATGATTTGATTTAGAATATTATATTGTTGTGTTAAGGTCCTCCTCAGATTAGAAACAAAATGCTTTCATTGTGCTTAAGGATTCATGAATTTTTGCAAGTGAAAAATTACTTTTTATGTTAATTTTATGAGTAATTTAACATAAATAAGATATTGAACAATAGCATAAACATGTACTGAACATCATCAAAAACAAATTACAACAGGAAAATGATAAAGGAGTTCACTACTCCTGGGCTATGTCTCCTTGCTCCAGCTTCCAATGACTTGGGCATCTCTATTATGCTAAAAAGTGTAAAAAGATGTGTTTACAATGTTGAAATGCTTCTGAAACCTACTCCAGTTAGTCCAGAATGTCCAAAAATGGCTATCTAGCTCTTTTTTTATCCAATTTGGTGAAAAACTAAAGAAGTTATGACCTCTCCTAATTTTCCCACTATTCGCTCCACAAATTGTTCCAAATCTGGCATGATCCTACAAATTAGCTCCAAAAAGCACAAACTGAGCGAAAAATTTCATCATGTGGTGGTCCATAATCTACCAACATCGATTGTCCCATCGCAAATCACAATCGACAAGAACCAGTGGGCTTATGGTTTGTGAACGTGGCAGGGTGATGTTTGATTATGATATGGCGGACCCGACGGAACTATTAATTGGAACTTATAAACTTATCGCATATGGGATCTTTTCGTAATCAGAAGAGTACCAATGGTCTTATATATGCGTGACTCTTCTTTCTGCATTGTGTGATTGCGATTTTCATTGCAATTTTCGCATCACAACCCTTCCCTACTTAGGGGTCAATCGTCACATCACAACTATCGAGGCCGATTCATCACATTGCATCTGCTAGGGCCGATTCTTTAACGCCGACCCACCTGAGACATGTGACTTATGAAATGCAGGGCTAATGGCATCCTGCCACTTGGAGCTTCCCCATTCGCTTAAGATCCCTACCACATCATCTTTTTCTGCCATCTGTCCAAGTCAAACCCGAACTTTGACTTGCTCTAACTTCTTCATATGAGCTCAGATTCGAGTGTCGTTCGCATCTTTGGAATCAGGATGAAGAGCTATTCAATCTGAAGCAAAGTTTATAGAGATTCCAACACTTTGATTTTTGAGCCTAATTTTTAGCACCTGATCAGTACAATAACCCATTAGAGAGGTGTATTCAAGGAGAATAACTTTTGAAGATAGCAAGTTATTACTCTAACCATTGGGCTAAAAATTCTCTTGCTATAACAATTATTGTAACAATTGGACTATAAAAGATACTCATATTATGCGATATTAAATAAACTGTGTTTTCAATCCATGCAAGGAAGAAGTGTTGTGCAGTAAAACAAATATGCAAACCATGTTATGAGTGAGTCAATTGAGTAGCAATTTGTGTCATGAAAAGTTTGGACTATGTGTACACAACTAAACAATGTATAAAATGCCCCCATGTTTCCTTATGTGAATCTTTTACTATGTGGAGGATGAAGCATGTTCCACACAATGGGGGTGCAAAGATGAATTTATTTTGTAGAGATGAAATTAATTTTAAACTCTTTTCTGTTCAAAAATTTTAAGTATCTAGTTGTGTGGAACAACAATTGCATAGAGTTGTGAATATGTGTGGAATGAAGGATGCGCAGAGGAAAGGATATGTGCAGGAGAACGAGGGTGAAGAAATGAGTTTATTCCATAGAGACAAAATTAATTTTAAATTTACTTCCATATAAAAATTTTACAAATGTAATTGTGTGGAAGAGCAGTCCCATATAGCTATGAATATGTACAAAGTGAAGGATGTGTGGAAGGATATTTAATTGTAATGTGTTTTAACTCTTTTGGAGTTAGTACATGTCCAATTTGACTCGTGGCATTTATTATTATGGTTATATCTGTGAAATTAGGCATGTTTAATTTTTTTATTAGTAGATTGTGCGGAGTGTGGAGGTCTACACAATGAAAACTTGAAAGCTTCATTCTCACTCTGGTACAAGACCAATGGTTATTTTATTATTAATAGATTGTGTGGAGTGCAGAGGTCTGCACAATGAAAGCTTAAGATCTTCTTCCACACAATGGATTTCCTCTGCAATCCTGCACATATGCATTTATGTTATTTTTAAAGTATATGTTAGTATTAATATTATATTGCTTTGAAAATCATGCTTCTAGACTTGATATTTTAAGGCTTCTGTGGTTTTCTCATTCCATATACATGTTAGTACATTGGTTGAAGATGTATGCAGGTGTGTAGTAAGTGAATTGAATGCTGAGAGGACTCATATTTACCCGCATTAATGTTTTCGATTAATAAGAGGATAAACATTGGGACGATAAAAAATTAGGACGACAGTTTTATCTATGTAACATGTTTCAAATGCAAAATAGTAGCATGTGGAAATTTCTAGGGAAACGAATATGTAAGAATTTGAAGCTAGTATAGTGAGGAAAAAATGCTATTTGTGGTGATACAAATAACTCATTTCATCCCAATTATGTTTTTCAAATAGCAGAATGTGTAACTTTTTCTCTTTGTGGTATATTTCATTCGCAATGTTATGGTCTTGCACATAAATTTCCCGTTGGAAAATTTTGTTTACACACACAATTTTGTTTCTTACATTTGTGAATTAAATATTAATGATAATACATACATTAGGATAGTAGAAATGTTTGGATACCAACTTTATCTCGGATACGGATATTTCATGACATATGTCACACGAAAAAACGTAACAGGTGGTCATTTATAGGGAAATGAGTCGACAAGCATTTGAAATAGTTAGTGGAGAAAGGAAAGAAGTTATTTGTCATATCAATGGGAGCCTTTAATTATAATTGGTTACATATTTTGAATAGAAGATCATGTAACATTTTCTCTTTACAAAATGTGTTTAAAAGCTTGGAGTATTGTGTGAGTTGTTGTTGCCTTACATATATTGTTATCTTCGAAGCTAAGGTTGCATAAAATCACATCCTCGATTTCAATAGTGTCTCAATGGAATATCTATTAATTCGTGGTTGGTAGCAGTAGTACAGAAATACAGAAGCTCTACAATACTGCCAACTTTTAAACTGATTCACCTTTAGCAGTTTTCTATTCGCATTAGATAGTCTCTTAGTTGATTATCATGATCACATGTAATTCGAACTTATTTTATATGGTAAATTCCTATTTCTTATGACAGGTATAACTGTGATATTAAAGAAGTGGCAAAGTGTTGAGTAAATGCACATGATGGTGATGAGCTTTGGTATGTTCAATTGCTAATTATTGAGCGTGTTGTGTCTAACAATTTTGGCACAGATAATACTAAGAATTGTGGGAGAACGAGTTTGTAGAGCAAGGAACATAAAAAATTTCATTACAATGTTTCATATGTGGGTATGCATTCAATATTATTGAATTTCATAGTGTTGAAAATAGCAACAAGAAATGCTATAAATAGAAATGATATAAATAGAATTGCTATAAATAGCATTTCAGGCACCAGTGTTGGAAATAGCAACAAGAAATGATAAAATAGAAATGCTAAAAATAGCATTTCGGGATAGATTCCAATTTTAATTAGTCCCTAAATTAAAATTGTGAATTAAAATTCGAATTTGAGCTCAACAGTTATTTGTAAAATAATTAATTAATTCATCTTGAGTTAATTAGATAGAGAAAATCAAACATGAAGTCTATGTGAAGACATGCAACAGTTGTCCCTTTGATTGAGGAAATTATCCCTTAATTAAGGAGATCGGGATGAGTTGTACTTTGAGTTGTAATTAGTTAGCTCAGTTAACTGAGTTAAGTCCAGTTAGACTAGTTCCAACAGTTTGTGGAACTGATTGTGAGTTCAGTTAGTCAATGCATACATGCATCTAACTAGTGTACTTCAGATAATTGAATATTCTCTCATAATAACTCATGCATGTCAGTTCAGATAGAGACCCAGTTGAGATTAAAGGAAGGGACAATGTACCATCAGTTGGAGGAATTTTCCTATATAGGAAACTCATCCATGCAGAAGGAATTATCTCCTTCAGGATTGCACAGTTATTTCAGATGTCAGAGCAGTGTGTGAGGGATAATTACACACAGGTGGTAGCTTGAGGACCCAAGAGAAACTGCGCAAGGAAATAGGAGGCTTGGAGGACTGAAGGAAGGCATATTTGTTGTCTATTCTATCTATGAGCAGTAGTGAGGGATTATACTAAGAGATGGATAGCTTGAGAGCTAAATCTTTGTGTAATCCTAATATATTTCCCCTTGTATGATAATACAGATAGTGGGTTTGTAGTTGAGGCTTTCCCTAGAGTATTCTTTGGTGTTCATGTGTGATTGATTTCTTCTTCATCTATTATATGTGTTATATTTGATTGATCCAGGTGGATCCACAGATACACAGGACAAAGAGGAGTCAGGAAAGCTCAAAAAAAAAAAAAAAAATGTTTGGATTATGCTTGAACCAAGACTAGAGCATAGATCTCGTCGTCTTGATCACGGTAGCAAAAATGGTTCGTTAATCCGAGTCTGGATGAGGAAGTTAGAAGCAGTCAAAGTTGGGTTGAATTTTTGCTCATTGGGCTTAAGGAGGCCACAATTTGGACAGAACCTGGCCACGGGATTCTGGACAAATCTAGCCAAATTCTAGGCGAAATTATGGCTTAGTTAAAAAGACTCCTATGGCTAAAAACGGAATTTCAAAAATGCATAATGTTGTTATTAAAACAATATATATATATATATATATATATATATATATATATATATATATATTATAATATATAATATATATTATATAGTATATTAAAATGGGGTGGGGGCAACCAACCCTACCATCCCCCAACCTTCAGAACCGCATATATAAATATGGTGGAGGGGCGGTTCGCGACACCCAGCCCCCTCCCACGGAACCGTCACAACACATTATGCGTGTTGGGTCGGCCCTTGGGGCACAGACCCAACCACGCCACTCCTTAAACATAGTCGTTACATGGAGGACGGTTAGCCTTGGGGCATGGACCCTCCACCTCATCAAACCTCACCATTAACACGAAGTGAAACGATGGGAGAAGGTACGGGGGCGAGCCGCCCAAGGCGGGCCTAGCCACCCAAATATTGTTTTGAAAACAAAAACAACAAATTGTGTAAGAAAAGGAGGCGGGGTTTGACCGCCCGACCTCCTCCCTACTAAACCAGATCTTAACCAGCTCAACTAACCACATTATTGAGAAATATTCCCGCGATATTTTATTTAAACGTGGTTTGTCAGTGCACTCAGGAGGAAGGCAGTGCACGCAGTTCGAGGCAGCGTTTTGCAAGAGGGTCGAATTTTCACTTTGTTAGATTTTGACAACTTTTATATGGTTTCAGCACTTCTCGATGCCACGAACGCAATGGCGCTATCCATTTCTCCATCATAGTTCTGCATTTTTCATCCATTTTTTAGTATGCAAGTGGAACCATGATTGTTGTAGAAATAGGGAGCGAAACCATGATGATCCTTACAATTTTCCCTAGGAGGTAATTTTTCTCCATGTCGGAATATAGTCAAGTTTACAGTCGTTTTTCATGGTTCTCCACAGGGATTGCAATGGCGAAGGTAGATTCACCTTTTGAATTGCAGTTTTCTAGTCCACCCA
>APFE030716654.1:0-94515 GCA_000404065.3 Pinus taeda | reverse complement strand
AGTCACTACAGGACCAACATAAAAATAAAAACCCTAAGGCTAAAATCTCAATGAATTTCACTAAAACTTTCAACACTAATGGAACAAGTGCAGGTGAAGATTTTTGACAGACAACTAGTGGATCTGGGCAGTGAAGACTAAGAAAAACAAAATCTAAAGGGAAGAAATGGATAAAATTGGAATTTTCTCAATTTTAATAGGGTACGCAGGCAGCCTATTTAACCAGGTGCACCTACGCTCTGTGTACAAAGATACAGTGCGTACAAGTACGCACTGTGTCTAACACAGAGGGTGTGTACTGCTGTAAAATGAAGAAAAACTAAATTCAAACTAGACTCTAAGCTAATCCACCCAAAAACACAGTCAAACAATCAAAAAACAAAAGAAACAAGACTCTTTTCAAATCAAAGTAATACTCAAAAGAAAAATCAAACACATCAATGGATTCCCCAGTGGAGTCGCCAATTTGTCATGCAGAAAGAGTTAATCTTGCGGACAAAACCAACCTCCCTAGAAACCTAAGGTTTTCTAGTGACAAAAACAAGACAATTAAGAGCAATCCTTCTCTAAACATGCATTTACCATACAAGAAATCAAGTGTTTAGATCCTACCTGTAGTCCAACGCTGTTGTAGTAGTCCAGCTTCGTCGATCCGGATGAGCTCCTCCTTCACTTCGAAACCTACATTCAACTAACAGTCAAACGATTACATAACACCTGAATATTTCATAAAACAAAGCATATTCATCATATAGACCAAGGAGTACATGAAATAATTCATTAATCAACAAATCATTGAGAAGAATGGACTTATTTGTATTAAGGAAACAAAAAAGGAACCATTACAACCTGAGCCTTGGTGTTGTGCAAGCTCCTCGCAGGGTCCAGCAAGAGATTTCCTCTACTTTGACAAGCTCACCCACTTCCAATATGGCAACAAGAAAGGATGGTAATCTCTCCTCACAAGTTTACAATGGAAGTCCTAATTCCAGCAACATCTACCTTTGGAATGTTCAGCTTTCAACCTTCCCTCCTCTGGCCCAAGGCCTGTATTTATAGTGTTCTAGAGGAAGTTATTCAGTTCCAACATCAATGGGATACTCCCTCTTTTGGATGGGGTAGCTCCTCTCTTGATGGGATAAGTTCCTCTATCATAGGGATGCATGAATCATCTGGAGGCGCTCAATACACGTCAAACACTCTTCTAGAAGGCTCTAGAAGTGACCACAAGTAACTTTTTTAAGAGGAAACTCGCGCCTTTTGACCTTTACAGGGGTACGCACCCATCCCTTGACTTACAGAGCATACAAGTACATAGGTACAATGAGTTTGGGATGCGTACACGCAGGCAAGGTAGAGAGAACCTACGTACCCAGAGATAAACATGTTTTTAGTGACTTTCTCTCTTTTTTGAAGCTTGACATGAAGAGTAGAGGTATTAGGCTTGACCAGGAGGATAATATGACTATTGATGGAGCCATATTAACTGCAGATAGTCATGGTGACAAATTTCAGTGTAATAGACATCTTAATCCCCCCCGTTGAGTTAGAGTTCATCCTCCTAGTCCTCCATTGAGTCCTCATTTTGACTCTGGTTCTGTTGATTCTTCTTATTCTTCCTTTGATTCCGCATCTTCCCAATTCCATATTGCCACCATGTCAGGAACAAACGTGGATGTGGGAAAACCAGGTGGTAACCAAGGTAATCCCACAAGAGGAACATCTACCAATATTGTCATTCCTACTCCATTGCTTCCTTTTATGGATGGTTTGAGCCTCCCTAATTTCAGCTAGTCATCAATGAACCTCTTCTCCATGACCCCAGTTGGCTTGATATGCCTAACAAGATTCCTTTTGACATCCCTAAGTTCGAAGGTAATCTTGCAAAAGATCCTGCAAATCACGTTCGCTCATTTCATATGTGGTGTTCATCTAATTCCATCACTGAAGACTCCATTCGTCTTCGTTTGTTACAATGCACCCTTATTGGAGATGCTGCCAAATGGTATGTGGACCAACCACATGCCTCCAATTCCACCTTCATGACTATAGCCACATATTTTTTGTCATACTTCCAGTTACCTCTTTGATATGACATTGGTACTGAACCTTTGACCTCTTTCCGTCAAACTTCTGCCATCCACCTATTTGATCATGTTCAAGAATGACATAGAAGGAGGAACATATGTAAAGCTCCTAAATTCAAAGATCATGTCTATATGGATTGGTTCCTTAGATTGCTTCTGGCCCCCATTGGTATTTATGTCACTTTCCACTTCCCCTAGTGTTAGGAATATGCGCTCCAAGTAACTTTGAAATATAACGTGATCTATGCAAAATCAGGATATGTTTACATTGTCATTCCCGATCTACCTCAACTTGGTATTGCTAGTGCACCAGGGACATATCATGCTGCGGATGGTATCATTGGATCCATTTCACATCCTCCACCTCCACCATACACTCCACCTTCGATGAGTTATGACTAACCCCATGGGAGAACACATTCCTCTTACACCTATCCCCCTCCCAATACTTCTCATGGCAACACTTATCCAGGTCTAGGCACATCATATGCATATCACCATCCGCATCAGTCGATGTAAGGGCCAGTTGTTGTTCAACCTATTTATCCCAATGTTTCCCCCTTTCCTTACTATCCGTATGCACCACCTAGCGTTCTATCCCCTTCGACATCAATGCCTCAGCCCCCATGCCTCCACCTATACTACAACAATAACCTCCTCCTCAAGGTCAAGTGTATGCTTAGTAGAGTGCAACCAATCCCCACAATCCCAAGAAATGGAGCAATGAGAAAGGTAATAGGAACCAACCATTTCAAGGTAATTAGGGTAAACAAGGTCCACCACCTAATGCCCCTCAGGGAAATCAGCCTAATCCCGCAACCTAACAATAGGGTGGATAGCCCAAGAAAAATAGGGATTTTGTACAAATAAACCTTGTGCATGTTACGATGTATTCAACCATTATACCCATGAGTGTCCCCTTTTACCTTAGATGTGCCAAGTATGGTAACCTCAAGTAGTTGCTTCTAGAGGACCTCAACCCATGGCTCCACCTCTTCCTCCTCCTGCTTCATCTCAACCGGATGTGCTTACCAATCCTTTTCCTCATCAATGATATATTTCTATTCAACCTACAAAAGGTCATGCAACTCCTCCACCTTCACAATATGGTCCCAATGATTACTAGATCCTTATGATGAATTCCGATGAAGTTAATACCGAAAAAGTCAACCTTCAGACTCGGTCGCACCAATATGACAAGCCTCCTGCAAAGTCAACAACTGATTCCCAACCTCAAGTTTCCACTGAGCCTCTGTCAAAATCAAATGGTACCTTACATATCCATTAGCCTAAGGTATAGGTTATCCCTAAGATCCCCAAAAGTCCATTGCATCGAAACATTGGTTCTTCTAAAACCTCGCACACCCAGAGCATAGTAGAAGTCAACGCTGGAAGTCCTCCATACATGTCAACGCTGGAAGTCCTCCATACATGCCCATCCCAACGAAAAGCTCTCCTATCTTCTTTGGGTGCTTTGGATCCTTATGAAAATCATATGATTGCCTTTGACGTTGACAAAGTGAAAGCTCTCCCCCCTTCCTTCATCTATTGCCTTTCAAATCCTAGTCTCTATAAGAAACACCACTGTTCAATGCTATGTCATACAAGAATGTGTGATGGTTGCCAGTGTTTTGAAGCAACTTGGTTCACCTAACCTTCCCCATCCACCATCACTCTTTATGCTTGGGACGGTCATCCCTCATAGCCCCTCGACTTATATCACAACTGTCCAATTACTATTTCGATCAAGATAATCTTCGTTGACATTGAGGTCATTGATGCCCCATTAGATTATAACATCCTCTTGGGTCATAGTTATATCTATGCCATTTCTTCTGTCACATCTATGGTCTTTCAAAAGATGTGCTTTCCCCATAATGGAAAGATCGCCATTATTGATCAATGGAATTATCGCCACTATTGATCAATTGTCTTACTATGATCCTAAGTCTCAAACTGCCCCTCAGTCCACTATGTCATCGATGATTGTAAATAAGATTGTGTCATCCCTCACCAATGTTTCACGTGGAGTCTACAAATATTCCACACTACTTGGAGCTTATTATGGTCCATCACATACCCCCTCAAAGCCTATCTCTCCCAGCGTTTACATGCTTCAAGCATCACGATATGCCCAAAAGCGGTCTGGTACACCTTCACACTAATCAACACCTATGCAACTTGCTACTCCTAACTCAACCTAGCCTTCAGGTATTACTTCTCAAGGTCCATTTCCTTCTGATGGTATCTCTCCTAGTCCTTTTCAGTCCAAAACCATTCCCCTAGGTCTTAACCATCTCAAAGAATTTCCCCTAGGTCATTACCCTTTTGGTCATATACCATTCTTATTCTCACCCCTTGGAGTTTATTCTACACCTGTAATGGCTGCGTTGAATTTACCTAACGTTACCTTAGGGATCCCATTAGTACATTTATCCTCCTGTAAACAATCATCCTGATCAACTCAAATGTTACACTGCTTTGAAACGAGTTCAACCTGTCATTCCTACCCCTTCCTTTTCTTCAGTTCCACAACAACCTCAATAGGAACCTAGTCCTATTGCAAACACATATGGTGAGGGGGGAAAAGCCCAGAAAAAGGGAACCAAAGACAAGGCACCCCATCCAACTCCAACTCCTCCTAAGATGCCAAAGCCTACTCCTCCCTGCACTTTGTGTGACATTGTTGGACATGTCACCAATAATTGTCCTAAGCTCCCTCTTATCAAGAATGTGGTCTTTGATACCTTTCCTGACTCCAACATTCCTATGGTCCATGTCACCTTACCCGAGTAAGTTAAGAAGAACAAATTCTTACACATGAATGATCCTTGTGCTTTGTGTGATAACTATGGTCACTATTCTCATCACTATCCCCATCTCGAAGACTTTTTTGATACACTTCAAGTGTTTCAAGAGTTATATGCTGCTCGTAGTGAGTCCACCTCCCCTCTACCTGCGGTTTTGGTCCCAATATTATTTTAGAACATGAGGTCTCTCAACCACCCATCATGATCACTCCTCCTGATGTTGAGATGATGGATAGTACCACTCCTATTTTCTACCTATCCTCATCCATGGGATAAATCTATTCAGACTCTCTTGACATTTCCTATTGTTATTTAGTCGAACCTTCTTCAATGAACACTTTGGTCTCAACATTGATAGATGTTACATCTACTAGTCATCCGTCTCCTAGCATTGACGATGCACATGTGAACCTTGTCTCTCATGAAGATGCCTCAGGTAGCTCCTCTTCATCATTTGGTCTCTCTTCATCCTATCATACTATATTTCATTCCGATGAAGACATCATGGAAGCCATGAAAAAACCTTATTATCCTTGGGATGATATGCACCATCGTGCATACTTCCTTCCAAAAAACCCATGATCAATATGCTATGGAATCTAAAGACTTCATTCATGGTGAAGTCGATTGCTTAGAAATCTCATTCCTGCACCAGATTATTTCGTAGAAGCGAATATGGATAACATATCTCCTACCATCAAAATTAACATTTCAAATAAACCAGGGATAAAACAAAATATCATATTGCAGGCACAATGCACATCAGAAGAAATTGATGCGTACACTAAGTTATTCAAATAATTTCGCTATGTTTTTGCCTGGTCTTATTATGAGATGCCTAGAATTGATCCTGTCATTGTTGAACATCACATCGACTCTTGGACCGATGCCATCGCTGTCCTCCAAAAGAAAAGGCCTATCCATCCCTCCAAATGTGAATCTATCAAAGAATAAATTTATAAGCTCAAGCGGGCTGGTTTCATCTATACTATTTAATACACCACATGGGTGTCTGATCCTATTCTCGTTCTAAAGAAACAAGGCACCATTCATGTCTGTAAGGACTTTCATGATATGAACAAAGCTTGTCCCAAAGACAACTTTCCCACATCTTTCATAGACAAAATCATTGATGAGTGTGTGGGGCATGAGGTTCTTTCCTTTATGTATGGATTCTCTGGATATAACCAGATATGTATCTATTATGATGATCAACTTAAAACTGCCTTCACTAGTTCGTGGGGAATTTTTTCTTATAGGGTAATGCCTTTCAGTTTAAAGAATGTTGGGGCCACTTTTCAACGTGCCATGTCTTACTGTTTCCATGCCTTGGCTCATATTATCCTCACATATCTATACAATCTCACCGCTCATTCCAAGCTTCGGTCACAACACCTACATGTTTTGTGTACCATCTTCCTTCGGTTTCACAAGTATAACATTTGTCTCAACCCCCTTAAGCATGTATTTTGTGTTCTTGTCGACTGAATTTTTGGCTTCATTATGTCCAAAGATGGTATCACTCTTGACCCTTTAAAAGTTAAAGCCATTCTCAAACTTCCTCCTCCTCGTACCCTTCACCAGTTCCAAAGACTCCAAGGTAAAGCCAACTTTCTTCGTTGGTTTTTTCCTGATTGTGACACCATTGCACATGGGTTTCTTTGACTCCTTCGATCTAACATTCCATTTGTTTGGGACGAGCAAGCTCAATAGTATTCAATTAAATCAAACATGCTCTCACTTCTACTCCCTTGATCAATCCACCTAACTTTGAGAGGGATCTCATCTTATATATCTCTACATCCACCTATTCGGTTGCTGGGTCCTAATCCAAGAAGATGGTGTTGGGAATGAGCAAGTAATATATTATGTCATTAAGAACATTAAATGTACCCTTGTGTCCTATTCACATGAAGAAAAGTTGGCATTGGCTGTTGTGTTCTCTGTTAAAAAGCTTTGTCATTATATCCTTACGTGTACCACCAAAGTTGTGACTAATTTCAACCTCATGACCTTCCTGTTGAGTCGATAGATCATCAACGTGAAGTAAGCTCATTGGATTATTATCCTTCAAGAATTCAATCTTGAATTTGTCACCCCTAAGAGTAAGAAAGGTTTAGCCCTTGATGAAATCATTTTTTGAATTTCCTACTGGTGCGCTTGATCCGTCAGTAAATGATGATCTTCCAGATGAAAAATTGTTCACCATTACCTTAGATGATCCTTGGTATGTTGACATCCTCACCTATCTAAGAACCCATAAATTCACTCCCCATCTCACTCGTGATGATCGATGGCATACTTTACATCAACCCCCTCGCTATATCCTCATCGATGATGCTCTTTATCGTTGTGGTCTCGACATTATCTTTCATCATTGTCTCACCCATGATGAAACAAAGAAAGTGCTCAATGCCTGTTATGGTGGCGCTTGTAGTGGTCACCTCTCCAGAATGACCAGTGCCTAGAAAACCATGCGCATAGGTAATTTTGGCTTTATCTCTTTAGTGATTACATTGACGTAGTTAAACACTTCCCAATTGTCAATTATACGCCCCTAAGGCATGAGATCCACCTTCTCCCCTCTATCTTGTAATCACAACCAATCCTTTTTGTAAATGGGTTATTGACTTTATGGAGTGTTGACCCCCATATGCTAATAACCAGAAGTATATTATCATGGTTGTCAACTATATCACCAACATGGGATGAAGCCATGCCCACGTTCAATAATAATGTAACTACTACAACCCTCTTTTTATTTAACCATGTTATCGCTTGATTCAAGGTTTCGAAATAATTGGTCTTCGACCATGGCCGACACTTTGAAGATGAGATCTATCATGAGCTATCCTCTCCGTTGGGATTTGAACATCAATATTCATCGTCTTATTAACCCCAAGGAAATGATCAAGTTGAATTTGTTAATGGAATCCTTAAAACTATGCTTTAGTAGATGGTGAATAAATATAAGACCAATTGGCATCTTATGCTCTTCCTTTCTTTGTGGGCCAATAGAACCTCTGTCCGCCACTAGGTTCACTCCTTTCCACCTTGTTTTCAGAGAGGAGTAAGTCTTACCAATCGAGTGTGAAATCCCCTTCCTCCACCTTGACTTCGAACTCCTCCTAGTCACCAAACCCTTAGAACAACAACTTATCATTCTTGAGCATGCCAATGAAGACTGTCGTGTTTCATTGCGAGTCGTCGAAGTGGCCAAAAAGCACACCAAAGCTCAGTATGACTAGAAATTCCACCCTGGTACCTTTCATGAAGGTGACCTTGTTCTCGTCAATGACCGAGCTCATGATGTCCTGGGGCATGGGAAGTTTGAACCATTATGGCTAGGTATTCACATCATCCGTAAGTGTTTGGGCAAGGGGTCATACCTTTGGGAGGGTCTAGAGGGAGAAATCCTTCCTAACCTTTGCAATGCACTATGCCTCAAGAAATTTTACCCATAACACTTTCCATTAAAATGCATGTACCTTTTTCTTTTTCTTGCATTTAGATAGCTTGCATCCCCCATCATCTCATTCATTGCCTTCTTGCATCTTTTAGATGGATCCATCATCCACATCTCATATTAGTTATGTCGATGGTGTGAGTTGCTTCTCCAAGAATCTAGCCTCGTCAACTTGGGCCATTTTCACCCCTTTTCATTTGTTAGTTTACTCCAATCACGTTTGCATTAGATCTGCCACCAATAACTAGGCTGAATATGATGTTGTGATATTTTTTAATCGATGCCTTTGATCATCACATCCTTCACGTTCATGTTTGTCTTGATTCCTTGCTACTTGTAATGCAATTGAACGACGTTTATCATGTGCGTAATCCTGTCCTATTTAGAAAATATATACAAGTTAATATTTTGGTATGTGAATTTGAATCCATTACATTTAGTCATGTTCGTAGAGCACAAAATCAATATGTAGATACCATTGCAAATAACATTCTAGATTCAAATTTATCACATGGATATACAAGAATAAATCCATAACATAAACAAAGGGTGAACCATAATCATCACAAAAGATTCATAACTATATTATGTATCATAATATCCAAGATATAGTGTTTGGAGTCCACTACTCTAAATACATTTGACATGCCCATAGTATGTTACAAAAAAAAAATGGGGACCCACATGTCCCTATGCCTAGTCACTATCATCTTAAGGCCCCCGAGTCAATGATTCCATCCCACCAGCGCGTAAGTCTCAATCTTCCTAACTGGACATAACTATGTGCCTTGTGATACCTTACCATTTTGAGGGAAGACCAATGCACTCATATGTATACTGATCTTCTAACTCATGCCACACGTGCTCCGTTAACTTGGTGAGTAGCATGTAAAAGCTACGGTGAAGATCCTCCAGTAGAGCATCACCACCTGATCTTTGCTGTGATGTTGAACCACCTTGATATGTGGCCCCAGGTGCTACAATTCATCCTACATATCCTGCTGGCTTCACCAATGCGATATTTTCATACCATAAGTTTAGAAATTAGTACCACATACACACATTTACTAAAATTTAAATGCAACCAATATATAACAAAAAACACTTACCATTTGGACCCCATGCTCGTCCTGGCGAAAGTGGCAAGTTAGGATCTCCTCGATAGTTCATTCCACTATATGGATTTTCATCTATGTACAATGGCATCTGGTCACAATGTGTAAAAAAATTATGTCAAAACACCTGCTTCACTCCTCCCCCTTTACCTCGTTGCAGTAATTGCCCCCAGTAGCAAATCCTGGGCTCTTGCGTGCCCCTATCACAAATCTATACATGTGGTCGGATGGTCAGGATCTTCTCAAAGAAGAATGATAAAACAAATCCCGAATGAATAGTTATCATTGGTCCATCACCTGCATAAAATAAATTTCCATTTCAATGAAAAAATCATCTGGTCCCACCCATAGTAGGTCCTTGCCAATAAACTCTCCACAAGCATCATTTTCCCCCTAGTGATGTGATGAAATGCATGACTACCAAAAATCTGCACCATTATTGCGACTATAGCTTGCGTCTCTAGCATCTCTACAACCCTAATATGGATGGATTTTCCCTTTGCACAAACACCTGGTACACAATGACAATAAAAAACCTCCCTTATATGCCTCCCATGAGGTAGCACTAGATGTATCTCCCCCACCATCCCCAACAGGGGAAATCCTATCAAAAAGTATATGTACTAGATAGTGATCTCGATCCTATGCTCTTGTACCACAAAGGCCTCCTCATCTAGATCCCAATATCTCACAATCCTCAACAGGAAGGGCTCACCAACCCTCATTAATGGGTTCTCCAAGAAATTCAGCTCCCATACCGTGCCAAAACCCGACCTTCGACTGCTTGGTTCCCCTGAATCTCAACACAAAGAGTTTCCAAATCCCATTCTCACCACGACACCTTTAGCTCTACCATACCTGCAACATACCATTATGTTTTATCATTTCAAAGTCAAAGACATACATTTTTGGTTCAAAACTTTAGCTCAACAGAGACCCACCATCCTGCTTTTCCCCTTAGCCTAATACACAATATTTCCCTCAAAATAGCATTGGATGCATTTATTGGCCTAGTTTATGCATTCCAAAATGTAGAATAGGGTCCAAAAAGTGCGTTGTGATTGTGAGGAAGAGTAGGGTTTCCCCCAGCGAGTTGAAGCCCTAATCTAAAAATCTAATCCACCAAAATTGATGAGTAATTTTAGGCCACCTACCTCTAACTCGCAGATCCAGATTCTAACGATTAGTTTTCCCGCTACGATCTCCATGAGGTTTCACGACTTCTCCTCCCCTCCAAATTTTCCAATAGCTCAATATGCAAAACAATTTTATTTGGGGGCAAGAAGCCCTTTTATAGGAAAAACCCTAGTTTTTTCATCACTCATTGCGACCAAACTGTAGCTCGGTTTGACGAACCATTAGCACCGTTGGAAATATCCAATTGATTTTTATAATGGGTCTCCCCTTTTTTTCGTAATTTGACACTTCACGAGGAAGCCATTTTTTCTAGAGGTCTCACTTTTCTGCCTATTAAAATCAAATTTCTTCATTTGAGCCACACGTACTCTGGTACCAGTGTACCTGTGCACTTGTTGACTCATGTGTCAATTTTCATCATGAGTAACCATCATCTACTTATGTTTTTATGGTCCCCTTCGAGCCTCTCCCATATGGTAACGTGATCGAGTTACCCTTGTTCAGAGCATTAAAGATGAGTCACCCTTGCATATATGGAGTTTTTTGTGAGTCCCCTTGAGTCTTGTTACAATATATCATCCATTTTTGTTTCACATTCATCCCATTGTGCTCATATTTGACTTCCAGCTACAATGCTCCATCTTTGAAAAGCCCCCATATAAGTAACTAACCATCCCCTTTGGAACCAAGTCAGTCGCTGCCAGGTCAACCATTCGTATCATTCTCTGACAAGGGAAGTTGTTAGTCTACCCCTCATCTTGTTTCTTTCCATCATCATCCCTGGTGTTGGTTCATCAGTCACCTTACTATGATCCCTCATGCCTTTGTTGAGGATTCCTCATTGCCTTAACTCTAGTGGGCCCTCTTCTGTTGACTTCAACACATTTATTCTAGAAGTGTGGTCTAGAGGGCAGTGTACTTGGGTTCCACCTTCATTTTTGTTTGGTACCTCAGATCAAGCAAATGGAAACACTGTTTTCCTTTGACTTGGTTTTTTCTCATGTGCTCGATGCCAGCTTATTATCTCACGATTGAGAATTGTACACTTAATGGTTCAGTGATCCAGACGATTGTACCAATGATTCCTGGGTGTGTGTGAGATGTTCTAGAACTTATTAGGGAGTGGCCCTTCATGTAGCCACCCACATGGCTAGATGTGCACAGATTATGATCCAGCCTCAGATGCAACTCCACATATGTGATGGGTCCAATTTCAGTCACTTGCAATGCCCACAACATGCATGTCTCCTTCAGATGCTCCATTTAGGTCTTCATATCCATTTCATGTTTAGCATGGATTATTTGGTTGGGATTCCCCCCTCACCATTTCATCTTGAGGGGCATTATGTCTCATGTACTCAGGTGTTATTGTATTCAGTCCTAGTCTATGTTTTTCTAGGCACATTATGTATATGGGTTTCATTGTATTATTTTCTAGCGCATTGATTCCAAAATTTGATGTATCATTTATTTTATAGCTTAGTCCCACATTGCTGGCCTCACCATTATTATTTGTACTTAGTTATGTCGGCGGTTATGGGTATGCCTCCCCCACCTAATTTGAGATCATGTACTCCAAAATAAAAGGAGACTTATATCAGCTTAGTAGGTCTTGCCCCCTCCATTCCTTTGTCCTTCCTTGCATTTCTTCAGCTATATATCTATTTCTCTATGAATCTAATCCAGATTTAAACAGGAACGCAATAAAATACAGAGATAACCATATACACAAAGATGCAGCATAAATAATGCTTCATTTCATTAATGGAAAATACTGAAATATGCTTACAACCAGAATTGGAAATAAACCAACTAGGGCGATGGTAGCTTATCTCTGAGAAGAGATGTGCGGCTACATGCCTCTGAACTGTTCCAAACTATCTTAAAATGAGGCTCGAAGGCCTATTTATTGTTGAGAAACAATGGAAAACCCTTCACATTCCAAAACCTAACCCTAGAAGATGAAACGCCAAATTGTGGGCCCCGTTTTGGGTAAATTGGTACATCAATTTCCCGGGGTCGTAACTTTGGCATACGATCTCCGTTTGACGCGTATGATAGCTCGTTAGAAAGATCTATCCGAGAAATACCACTTTTGGGAAGGGAAACAATGGTCCATGGACCCATGTTTCCCCCAGATTTCCCAGAAAACGTCGTTTAGGGCCTCAAAACGGCTCCGGAAGTTCAGGACCCGAAAAAACTGCTAAAAATAGTAAGTTGTGCTACAATTAAGGAAACTGAAAAAGCTGAAAGAGACAATTGTGGGGGTCCAAATGGGATAGGTGGTGGCCACCAACATCCACCTGGATCATTCCTCCCCCCTTAGGAAGCAATGGTCCCCATTGCGTTGAGTTCCTCCATCTGCTGAACTTGTTCTGCACTGTCTGATATGTCCAGTAATGGTGGAAAGCATAGTCGACGACGGTCCACATTGAACACTTGGTGCAGGTGAAGGAATGGAGGAATATTCTGCTCCAAAGCATTGTTACCCACAGGCTTGGTACTGCTGTAAGGACCATGTTGGAGTGGTCTGAGCTTCTGATGAGTTCTGGTAAGGTGTTCTCTCTGCAGATACAACCAAACTTTGTCGCCCACCTGAAACTTGTGTGGTACCCCTGTGGGTGAGGAGAAGTTGTTCCTGTGTTCTGTGATGATCGTATCCCTTTGTTGCTGCTGCTACTGGGTGGAGGAACCCTTTGCGGGTGTCATGGATGTAGCAATGATCTTCCCCTTACTTTGGGAGTGAACCATACAGATGAATTTCCTGGTCTGTGATATGAGCTTGCTGCCTTTCTTAGCATTGATCAAAGATGTGGCAGTAGGTGGGCTACCTCTGGTATCCTGTATAATGAATTACTCAAAGAAATAATGACAGCACGAGGCCTTGACTCATACACAGCATGTCGCGTCCACAAGTATGGTTGGCCTAATAATACATCACAAACATCCAGAGGTGTAACATCACACAATACCTCGTCGGTGAAAGGTTTGATGCTGTAGGGAAGGCGGCACTGCTGGCGAACTTTGAGATCTCATCCTTCATGAAAGCCACCCAATACTGTATGGTTGCGGGTGTGGTGTAGTTGGTAGGCCCAACCGCTTCATGACCTCTGCTGAAACGAGGTTCTTTTGGCTTCCACTGTCGACAATGAATTACAGCGGCACACTCTTCACCCACATCTGTGAGTGAAAAATACGTCCCCCCTCCTCTGGCTCTTCGGGTTCATTCTTCTGGATCTTGGTAGTGGCAATAGTGGCATTGGGATCTGCATCAATGATTTGCTTCCCTTTTCCATTCCCCTTGTTGGATTCTGGCTCAGGGTCGAAACATGCATCTGATTCGAAAGCCTTCAACTCGGCCACCAATGACTGCTTGGTTTGACACTCACTTGTGTTATGAGTGGGACTCTTGTGGAACTCACACCACTTTCCTGTGTCCTTCTTCTGTCTTCGTGGTGTTGTTCTTTTCTTGCGGCTTCGAGGGGTTGTCTTGGGTCACCTCGCCTTGGCTTTGTCCTTTGGGCTTCAGATTTGTAGATCCAAAGTCTCGCTTCTTCTGTTTGAACTTTTGCTCGATTTTGACAGCATATCGGTATGCTGTGCCGAGTAAGGAGATGTTCAAGAACTCCATCTCTTCTTGGATGCATCTGTGTAGGCAGCCGCGGTATTTGAGTACTAGATGCAGCTCAGAATCTTTGATACCCAACTGTGTACGAAGGGTATGAAAAATGTTTGTGAACTCTGGCACATTTTGGTCTCGTCCCTGCCGCAGTGTGGTCCATTTGATGTATTTGTCCCCATAGCTTTTGACAGGGTAGTACTGCTCCTTGATGGCATCTCGGAATGAATCCCAAGTGGGTGCAACTGAAAATAGTGAGCCTGTGCTTTCATCCTTCTGCTCCAGTAGGTTCCCACCAGTCCTTGACGTGGGGGGCTGCTTTGAGAAGAGCAAAAACAATCTTTTCCCGACTCGAAAATTCATGAACAGAAAAATAACCCTCTAGCAGATTTAACCATTTAACTACGGCATCGGCGTCTATCTGACCCTCGAATATGGGGATTTCAAAATTAACTTGTACCTTAAAGGGTGTGGCGTTTACAGAGAAGCTGCTGGAAGCCGATGCGCCGCTTCTGGGTAGCCGCTGAAGGATCTGCGCAAAGCCGTCCATCATCGCGTTTCGTTGTCGCTCGAGCACTTCTTCGAGCAAGATTTTGATGGGATCTCTTGCCCCCTCGTCTTTCTTCTCGTCGTCCGCCATGGGAGGTCGTCGGGATTTGCGAGGCTGGTCTTGCAAAGGTTTGACCAGTTCAAGCCCTAACTCCTTATATCCCGACCTCGTTGGGGACATGCAAAGAAAAACAGATAAAAAAGCAGACCCCTCTGATACCACTGATCTAGATTTAAATAGGAACGAAATAAAATACAGAGATAACCATATACACAAAGATGCAGTGGAAATAATGCTTCATTTCATTAAAGGAAAATACTGAAATATGCTTACAACCAGAATTGGAAATAAACTAGCTAGGGTGATGGTAGCTTATCTCTGAGAAGAGATCTGTGGCTAC
Source organism: Pinus taeda (assembly GCA_000404065.3). NCBI lineage: Eukaryota > Viridiplantae > Streptophyta > Pinopsida > Pinales > Pinaceae > Pinus > Pinus taeda. The sequence continues at coordinate 79,331 of APFE030716654.1, read as the reverse complement.
ATGCCTCTGAACTGTTCCGAACTGTCTTACAATTAGGCTCGAAGTCCTATTTTTTTTTGAGAAACAATGGAAAACCCTTCACATTCCAAAACCTAACCCTAGAAGATGAAACCCCAAATTGTGGGCCCCGTTTTGGGTAAATTGGTACATCAATTTCCCGGGGTCGTAACTTTGGCATACGATCTCCGTTTGACGCGTATGATAGCTCGTTAGAAAGATCTATCCGAGAACTACCACTTTGGAAAGGGAAACATCGGTCCATGGACCCATGTTGCCCCCAGATTTCCCCAAAAAACGTCGTTTAGGGCCTCAAAACGGCTCCAGAAGTTCAGGACCCGAAAAACTGCTAAAAATAGTAAACTACGCTACAATTTAGGAAACTGAAAAAGTTGAAAGAGACAATTGTGGGGGTCCAAATGGGATAGGTGGGTGGCCACCAACATCCACCTGGATCAGAATCCCCTTTGGTGTCTTGTGGAAGTGTAACCTACAACGTATAGCGGTCATACGATTTGATCCTAACACTCGTATGTTGGGGGGCACTGCAGGGTTTTATCATCTTATTATTGCAGATATGAAGTGTGAACAACCACATATTGTTGTTAGGGTCACTTATCACCAGTGACTTAAGTGAAGTATTTTTTGTACATATTCTCGAAATATTTACACTAACAATGTGCACCAAACCCAAAGAAGAATGAACCCATCTCTTAAGGAGATAGTGAAAGAGGAGTTACAAAAGCTATTGGATGCAAGGTTCATATACCCCATGTCAGATAGTGAGTGGGTGTCCGCTCTCGTTTTAGTCCCAAATAAAAATGGGAAGTGGACGATCTGTGTTGACTATAGATAAATTAACAAGGCTATAAATAAGGACCATTTCCATTTACACTTCATTGACCAAGTCCTATATGGCCGTGCAGGGAAGAAATTATTCTCTTTCATGGATGGATTTAGTGGATACAACCAAACACATATCAACCATAAGGAAAAATATAAGACCACATTCACATGTCCTTGGGGCACCTTTTCTTATAGGGTCCTTTCATTCAGTTTGTGTAATGCCCCTACTATCTTCTAGAGGGCAGTTCTAGGTATATTTGTTGAAATTTTTCATGACATCGTTGATATCTACATGGATGACTTCACTCCTTATGGATGTGACTTCCAGGAAATTTTTTCTAATTTGTGCAAAGTCTTAAAGAAATGCATTGAAATGAATCTTTCATTGAGTCCTGAGAAATGTGAATTTATGATGAATGTAGGGACTGTTCTTGGCCATTCCATATCCAAGGAAGGGATATAAGTTGACCCAAACAAAATTTCCATCATCAAAAGGGTCCCTATACCTACAAAAAAGAGAGATGTTAGGAGCTTCGTTGGATTAGTTGGGTATTATAGAAGGTTCATTAAAATAATTTAGTAATGTGGCTTCATCCTTGTTTGTACTTCTGGCTAAAGATTCAGACTATTGTTGGACAGACAACTACCAAGAGAACTTTGCAATGATTAAATGAAAGCTAACCACTGCACCCATACTTACAGGCCTTGATTGGACATTGTCTTTCCATATACATAAAGATGCACAAGACAAAGCTATAGGGGCAACCTTAGGACAAGTGGAAGACAAATTTTCTTATGCTATCTATTTCATTAGTAAGAACCTTTCTAAAGACGAGTTGAATTTTATGGTCACTGAAAATGAGCTCTTGGTTGTGGTACATATTTGAACAAGTTTAGGCACTATATCACTAGTTATCAAACTTTTGTTCACACTGATCATGCAACCTTTAATTATTTAATGACTAAATCCTGATGTCAATGTTAGTATAATTAGATTGTTGTTATTATTGCAACAATTTGATTTGACTATTATTGACAAACCAAGGAAAGAAAATGTGGTTGCAAATTTCTTATCAAGACTAACCCTGCTTGTAGAAAAGGAGGATATGGTAGATGATCAAATCCTAGATGAACACCTCATTGCCATATTAGTGATTTCTCCTTGATTTAACAATATAGCAAACTACTTGGTTGCTGGGAGGTTCGCTCCTAATATATCCTCCAAGGAGAAAAGTGAGATTGTCATGAAAAGTGCCCCATTCACTTGGATTGAGGAAATAGTTTTAGATTAGGGTCAGATCAGATCTTGAGGATAAGTGTGAGGGTATACGAGGTCTTTGACATCCTCTTGACATGCCATGATGGACCTTGTGGAGGCCACTTTCCAACTAAGAGGACAACCTTCAAAGTTATACATGAAGGTTACTATTGGCCCACTTTACATCAAGATGCAAGGAGATAAACCACCAGGCGCGACTAATGCCAAAGGATGGGTAAGCCCACACCTAAGGATGAAATTCCCTTACGACCTCAAGTGACTCTAGATCCATTTGACAAGTGGGGCATGGATTTCATTAGGTCCATTGACCCCCCATCAAGAGAAAAAAAGGTATATTATTGTGTGCATTGAATACTTGAATAAATGGGCTAAAACAAAGGTAGTTAAAGTATAAATTGAGCAAAAGGTGGCTGAGTTTCTGAGGGAGAACATCTTTTACAGTTTTGGTTTTCCAAGAGAGTTAGTCACTGATTAAGGAGCACAATTCACCTCAAATCTGATTGAAGATCTCGGGAAGCAAAACCACATCAAGGACATGACATCCACTTCCTATCACCTTCAAACAAATGGATAGGTGGAGGTCACAAATAAATATTTGGAGAACATACTAACCAAGGTTTTTAGAAACAACATAAAATATTGGGACGATATACTTGTAGTAGCCACATGGGCCTACAACACCACTTGGAAGACTACCACTGGATTCACTCCATTCGAAATAGTCTATGGGAAGAAGGTCATGCTGTCTATTGGATTTGGGTACAACACCCTAAGGATGGTAGCTCAGTTAGATTTGGTCTTCACTACAACACAATAAGAGAGGTTGCTCCAAATTAATGGTTTAGATGAATTTAGGCTAAAATATCTCCTGCACACTGACTCATAATCCAACTATACATGAAGATTTGGCATGACAAACACATTAGGGAGAAGACTTTCCAAGAAGGAGATTAGGCCGTATTGTATGATTCCAAATTCAAGGATTTCAAGGTAAAGTTAATGAAAATATGGTTGGGTTCCTATATAGTAGAGAGGTGTCATGAACATGGGTTTATCCAAATCAGAACAATTGATAAAGAAGGTATTCCCTTACTTTTCAATGTCTACAGGTTGAAGTTGTATAAACTACCTCTTTCCAAGGAAGAATTTGTTAGTTCAATAAAAAAATAATTGAATGTGATTGGGAGGCTCACAACCCTTAGTTCATAACACTTCTAAAAATAAAAAAAGAAAAGAAAAATAAAGGGACTATATGAAAACCTCTATGAGGAATCCAAGTCCAAGGGTTGCAACCCAAGAGAAAAAAAAGGAGAAAAAACAAAGAAAAGTAAAAAATATAAAAAATATCCCTAGGTGAAAGCCTCCTTTGAGGCACCTAGGGTAGGAATTCAGGTTGAAAACCTCTACAAAGGTAGTCTGCATGTCTAAAAAAAAAACAAAAAAGAAAGAAAAATAGCACACAAGGAAGGAGCCCTTATACCAATTTTGCTAACATCTCCTTTGAAGGACTCAAGATAGTCAGAAGAAAAATGGTTACCAAATAGGTTACATAGGTCCATTCCTCCATTATTTCTAGTCATCCAATGCATTTTCATCTTTTTCACTTACCTCCCGACCTCTCTCCATCATACAACCAACAATAGAATCATGTTTTGCCTCCTTTTTAAAGTGCTATAGGACTGTCCTCAAATTCTATTGGAGGTAAATACAATTAGAGAAAGGGACTAAAAGGTCATGTTTTCTTTAGGAAATGGTGATATAGGTCCACCAACACCCCCTTCATCACTCATCCACTCCATCTAGTGAAGCTTCATATTCAAATTCCACTTTGCCTTATATAAAAAAACCCAGAAACAATTCTTCCTTCAATGTTTTCACAACCTCATGATGATTTTAACCATGCCTTCATACCTCCTATGATTTTCCCTCAATACCACATGAAATATGATATCTTGAAGAGGAATTAAGTGACTTCTATAGGAAGGATATTCCTCCTATAGTAGCTTGTACAGTCACAATAGAATCCATAATCAATTTTTTCTAAACCCCTAGAGTAGAAGATCCAACCACCCTGAGCATCATGAAGCCATTTCCAAAGTTGATAAGAGACACATAGAAGGGACACACCATCCTTAGAGCGGATATATCAGATAATCCATCTACTCCACTAGTAGCAGATTGGACACTAGGAAGAAACCTGCACACACAACAATTTTATTAGTTAGAGAATCATCAAGCTATGAAGACCTGTGCACACGAAAGAAAAGGAAATCAACACCTTCAAGATCATCATGTTATGAGGTCTAGCTCCATCATGCAGGCATCTCAAACGATTTGATATCAAAGGTAGGCTTAGGTATGACAACCCTCACCTCTTCTCTATGAATATAATGATAACACGTGTTTAATGGTCGAGAAAGGAATTTTTTTTTGGGCTGGAGGTGGCCAATGAACTTGGCCACCTTCAATTAGTAAACTAAATTTCATTCAGTCACAAATGCAACATGGCAAAGTCAACTTAAGTGGGATGGTGATTACAAGGAGTAGGGTGATAATCACGAGAACTAGGTTGATGATTACAAGGAGTGGGGGAAACAATTAAAAAAGGGGAAATTTATAAGATACAGGTCACCAAAGAGCTCTGAGCCATTTCCAAAAAAGGAATAATAAGTACAAGGCTCAACTCCATTTGCATAATCACTCATTTCTAGAAAACATTTGGAGAAGGATGAGCTAGTGCTAACAAACACTGCTTAGGGTGCCACTAATCTACTTCAAATTGTGTTTGCAAGTGCCATAGGAGGAGCTACACGAGGATCTGAACTGCTACAAGAGGCCAGAAAGGAAGCTACAAGAGGGAATTGAAGGGAGAAAGGGGTCTAAAACTACCCAAAGTTATCCTCAAACCCCCACACACATGACAAAGTTATCTTGAAAGGAGAAAGTGGTATTGTCCCTCTTTAATTTCCACACATCTGCATGGAGAATTATGCTTGAATTAAGTATCCTATAGTAAAAAATTATGTAGTAGTTCATTTGAAAATTGTTATATGTGAAGGAAAGATAGGGATAAGAAAAGTTTGTTTGATTTTTTTTATCCTTATCCCCCTCTAATAAAAATGAATTTTTGACACTCTCTCTACAACTGAGGCTGCTATGAAGCCAAACTTAAAAATACACCTGTCACGCCCCAAAGAAGGTAGCCAAGGCAAGGTACCTTTTACCTAAAAATAAGGAAGAGCACCAAGATAAAGTAAGGGAAGCCTCAACCTCCTTAAAAAATCCCTGTCACTAATGATGAGTTAAAAAGAAAAAATGAAGAAATGGGACCTAGTGAGGCAAAGTTTGAAGAATTTACCTCTCCTAAGGCCAAAAATAAGCAACCTATACTACACATGGGAAGATGCAACACTAGAGTGCTCACATTTAAGAGGCCTATGACACAAGTTTCCCTATTACAAGAAGAAAAATAAGGGCTAGAGGAGGAGATAGAAAAACTACAAGAGAAATAGGGGATGCTACAAGAGAAATAAGGGCCGCTACAGGAGAAACGAGCTACTAGAGGATCAACAAGAGATGCTAAAGGAAGGAGAATACCCATCAAAATAAGAGTAGAAAGGCCCCTAGGAATGCCAAGAGCTTGAACCATAACCAAATCTAGAATCCTACTACAAATTTGTTGAGGGAGGTAGGATTATACCTGAGAAATTTGCTATACCACTCTTCTATGAGTTGGAGAAGGAAAGAGGTAGAACACATAGATGGATGTAAATTAAAAAATACAAAAAGGTAGAAATGTGGGCCTCATGGAGGAGAAAGTCAATGAAATGGGAAAATAATTAAATGACTTGATACTAAGGGAGTTAGTCATGAGGGAGAAACTACATGCAGAAAACACTAGATTAAGAGAGCAACTGCAAGAAAAAGAGACACAACTTACCAATATGGAAAGTTTATCTATGGAATCCATCCAATGTAGGTATCCATCCAAAACCTATGCCATTTTCCTCAAGGAGAAGTGGTTGTAGTTTCAAATTAAGAAATTGGCACAATATGGCTCACTGCCTTTCCATGGCTATATGAAGTTCATTCACTTTTGCGAAAATGCAAGTATTGAGGAGAAAGCCAAAATGGCCGAGTTTTACATGCATAATATTATCCTCACTGACTTGAATTTTTGGGATCCCAACTCAAGATTGGGAGACATGAAACTAATGGCACTAGCCTCTTGGCTAAACCATGAGAAACCAAGAGATGAAGAAGTGAGAAGGGTGATGTCAAAAGAAGAGAGAGAGCCCTTGTACATCAGGGTAAAATTAGTGAGCCCTAAATATTTCATTAAAAATCATGACCTCATCTCCATTAGTCCTAATTTGGCATCCCGGTACATGACAACTCAAGATTAGGCTATCCTCCATTCTAAGGACACCTTTAGACTATTAGTGATAAATAGTTTAGAGGCTTGCCAAAGAAGATGGCATGCCTTACCTCACAACTTGCAAATAAGAGAGTATCACTCTGCAGAAAGACTAAGGAATGCCTTGGAGAAGACCCCACTATACAAAAGAATCATGCAAAGGATGAAGATAAAATGTATAGGACTCAGACTCAGTCCTCCCTTACCATTGGGCCTACAGAAGAGAAGAGATCAAGTAGAAGAAAGAAAGGAGCGGGCATAGATAATATAAAATGCAAGGTTCTATCCATAGGAGGGCACACCATTTGAGATGCCTTGGGATGTCAAGAGGCCACTAGGGCCATGAAGGAGCTACACATCAGTGATTGAGTTTCTCAAAGGGTGAGTAACACCTTCAACAATGGGGGTGATGATGGGTCCCATAAAAGGTATATTTTGAGGTTCATTGTGCTATATTCCATCACTTAAAATTCTCTTTTCTCACATTAATTCACATTTTTAACCATAATATGCTTAGTAAGAAGAATAAAGGGTGTTTTTCATCTTGCATGGCCTAATGTGATTGATATGCAGGAAAAAGAGGCATTTTTGGAGATAATTTCTATGTAGGGGCTTGGTGGAGACACCTAGAGAGAGTATAGGGGTCTTGTCCACCTCATTAACTCTCTAACTCAGCTTGAGCTCAAATATTCCTCACCAACAACTCAAATTCAATATCAACTGAGAAACTCCAAGTGCATGACAAAGTCAAAGGGAACCAGATCCACAAATATTGAGATTTTGGAGGGGAGCATTCCTCCATTCAAGGGAGATTCCCTCAATTACTTTTGTATAAACAAACCAAGTAAAAGGCTCATTAGGATTCAAATTTTTGTGGGACCTAGGAGTAGCTACTGAGAACCAAGTGCTTGAAATTTTTATTTTTACCTTTCATATAGTGTATGTGACTATCATTTTCCATTAATGATAAGTTTACCATTGGTATGGATCTGAGTTAGTTTTGGAGGGTTGAAACCCTTGGGTTTGGACCCAACCTCGGAAGTTTTAGTCGATCTCTTGTATTTTCTTCTTGTTCTTGTTCAAAACATTGCAACTCTTTCCTTGTTTCGGTAGATGTTATATAATAAGAACTTTTAGTTGTGGGATTGTCTATCACCTCTCTTGTGGGAAGAGTGATTGGAAATATCTACAATAACAACCCAAAAATATGTGTTTATTATTTCTTGGAAATTGATAAATGTTAGTTTGTAATCCTTTTTTAGAAGTTAGTATCATTAATTTGGTAGTTAGAGTGGTGTTGTAGGACAGATAGATTTTAGTAAAATTCAACTCATTCTTTCCATGTTAATTTATCTCATTGTAATGTTGATCATTTGATGCATGTGTTTGACTAGTTTCAGGAGTTGTGTTTATCTACAGAGGTGGGCACACCTTTCCACATTCACCCGTACCTTTTCATATTCTACCTAGGCACCTCACATTGCTTCCAAATTTTGTCTCTGAAGTCACTCTATTAAGGTAAATGAAGGACACCGTGGGCATCAAATTTGGTGCAAGATAGACCTTTGAGGGGTACTAGGCTTGGCTAAGGGGATCCCACACCCTTCATTCACCTCCTTCTACCTTCATCCACCTTTTTCTACCTTCAAGACACCATTTATATCCTAAAAGATCTCTCGGACCCCCTCCTCTAGCAAAATAGGTCCTCTTGTAGCAATATAGGGCCTCCTATAGCACCTCATGTAGCATTGTTTTCTTCAACCAGATTTTCTCCATGTTTTGACCCTGGCATAGTTAAGTTGAATAATTACCACCAAACTATGATTTGATGATTAGGGAAGACTCCAAGACCACTCCAACCTCATCCTTTCCTCACTACAACCATCATATGGAAAAACAAGGTTAGAAATAGTATTGTTATTCATGAGTGTGTAAAAGATTGGATTCCTTATTTTCAAGCAAGTGTGAGTAGACAAATGACACATGCAAGTAGGTTATTCATTTTATTAAGTTTTAAAGTAGAATAGCATGATTTACTTCTGCAAATAGACTATCCTTTTCCATTCATGCAATCTCAATTAGCATTTACTTTTGATGAATTGCATTTTCACCTTTGTAGTTAGAATCATGTTCATTTATGCTTTCATAAGAATTTTTCAATGTAATTAGCTGGAGTAGTGGTCTATGAACACCTTGATATGATCTCATGAATGAGAGTGACATGAGTAGAACCTAACGTATTGTGCATATAACACTGTCACCTATAAGTTTGTATGAACCCTAGGCTGATAATTTAAGTTGAGAAGCCCTTGGGAGTTGTAACATCATTAGTGCAATACCATGGCTCATCACTCCATACCTAGGTTCATACAATCTATTTTATTTTTCTAGAACTTTTCGACCCTCAAGGCTGAGTCCTTACATGGGAATTGTTATGAATACTAAAGTTATATTCATATGTAGTTTTTCTTTGGTTACAAATTCAAGCTTCCTACCTTGACGATTGAGTAGAAAATTGTTATAGCACTGTTCTATTTCTAGGACTGTAACTATTTATGGCCCTTTGGGCTTAGGGTTTTGGGTTGCAACAATAATCAAGTTACATGTGATTTTTTTAGAGATACATATATGTTATACAACTTGGAAATCAATATTTCTGGAGAGGTTTAAAAGTATCAATATTTGTTTGTTTGTTTTTTTTTTTTTTTTGTAGCTTGAGATGGAAACACTATTTTTTATTTATTTATTGTGCTTCCATATTATTACCTTCAAATCAATTTATGAAGAAAGCTTTATTTCACAAGGAATTTATAGTTACAAAATGTAGTATATTGTTTAGTTATGCATGTCTTCATCATTCAATTTATACTCCAATTTATGGTACAATAACTTGTATAACTCTTAATAGATTATTTTAATTTCTTTATTAATCTTACAAGTCAGCCAAATTCTATTAATCTGTTTGTTTAGGATAAAAGGGATATGTATACTAGTTGTTAATTAACCCCTACTGGAAACTTGGCATTTCCTTTACTATATACATATTCTACTTGATTATTATTATCATGTTAGCTTTCTTTGTGTATAATAACTCTTGTTTTCTAGAGAGATGGATTGCTTGTTACAAGTTATTTACATACAATAATGAAAAAATTAGTCAAGAAGATTAGGCGAGACCTGTAATAGGACTCACCTTCTCATTTTGTGACCTATCTAATGAACCTTAGGACAATTACTTTGTTTAGAAGAGAAGGTGTAACTTGTTATTTATCATTAATACCAACTGATATGTATATACATATATTTATAAACGTGTAAGTAATTATATTATATCTTCACAAACTTTATTAAATATGATTTCTTCTTCTTACTCAATCAAAACACAATTATAGTAGTCACCAATTTCTCAAACACACAATTACCTTTTCCCCATTCATACTTGTTGCTTCTCTTTCTTATAAAAAAATATTAGAACCCTTACTTGCACAGAGCCACCTTCTAGAATCCCCTACAAGTATTGATCACATTAAACATAAATATCACATGCTTATCAAAGCAACCTCTCTTGTTACATGTTAGGGTAAACTATTTCTATAATCCAATAGAAATTCATTATTGATAGTCATTGTACAATTTCTTGGAAATATTCTCTAGTATCTTTCTATAAAAAGAAACAATAATAACTAAATTTAACGTATAGTTATCTAATTTCATTTTTCCTAGGAATGTGAGGAGAGATATCTTGGCCCTCCCAACCATAAGCTAGTTTATTTCTCTTATCAACAAACTACCCCGAGATCTTATCCTTCCTGTTCGAGAAACAATATAGGATTTTCTTAGTTTCTTTTCCTGAAACTAAATTATCTTGAACCTCTAAGTAGTGTCCTAATTATTTCCTGAGGTTCTAACCAGTCTTTCTCTCTCACTCATTTTTAGTTAGGAATCACTGTCTTTCTCTCCCACAGGATGATCCTAACTTAAACATGAATGCAACAACTTACAGATATATTCATAAACACAAAGATGCACCAGAAAAACACTTCATTTCATTAATAGAAAAATATTGAACTATGCTTATAAAACAAAATGGAAATAAGATAGCTCGGGCGATGGTAACTTATTTCTGAGAAGAGAAAACCCTAAACAACCAAAACCCTAACCCAAGGAGATGTAACACTAAGAGTTTATGGGCCCCATTGGGGTTAGCTGGGCAACCAACTTCCCAAGGTCATAACTTGGTCATATTATTTCCATTTGACGTGTATGATACCTCGTTGGAAATATCGCTCTGAGGAATACAAATTCTAATGCGATTACTTTTGGGATCATTGGAGGAATTTTGGCAAAAAAACATCGTTTAGGGCCTCAAAACGACTCTGGAAGTTTAGGACTCAAAAAATTGCCAAAAATAGTAAACTGTGCTACAATTAAGGAAATTGAAAAACTGAAAGAAACAATGGTGAGGGTCCAAGTGGAATAGGCAAGTGGCCACCAATATCCACCTAGATCAATCCTCCCCCCTTAGGAAGCAATGGTCCCCATTGCGTTGAGTTCCTCCATCAGACGAGGGAACTTCTGTTGAAGTTGGTACCTGATGAACCTTGCCTTGGTGAAGGAGTTGGCTTACTTTGACAACTTGATATAGTTGTATCCTCTATTGTCAAGTGTTCTTGACCTCTGTGCCCATGATCTGATCAGTTGTGGCCTGTTCCATGCAGTCCGGGTTGAGCTTTGTTGGTGTGAGTTGTTCTGCAATGTCAGGTGTGTCCAACAATGGTGGAAAGTATTACTGAAGGTGATCTACATTGAACACTAGGTGTAGACAAGGAATAGTGGGATGTTGAGCTAGAAGGCATTGTCCCTGACGGCCTTGGTGATGGTGTATGGCCCATATTGAAGCGGACGAAGCTTGCAGTCGGGTCTAGCAAGGCGTTCCTTCTGCAAAAGTAGCCAAACTTTGTTGCCCACGTGGAATTTGTGTGGCACTCGATGTTGATCATGGCACTTCTTGTACTTAGCATTGGATCTATCCAATATATCATGGACCTATTGGCGGATGTGTGAATGCACTCAATGAAGCTGTTAGCTCTTTGATCTTTGAACTGGACGTGAGCCGAATCTACCTAAGAGGTTGCAAATGGTATGGCCACATCAATGGGGTATAATGGCTAAAATCCTAGCCCTACTTGAAAGGGGCTGTGGCTTGTTGAGCTGTGGAGAGCTCTGTTGTAGCTGCATTGGACATAGGGGAGAATTTCATCCCATGTGCATGGATGCTTCAAGTTGTACATGCACAGAATGTGTACGATCATCCTGTTGACAACCTTTGTTTGGCCATCAGTTTGGGGATGGAAAGCTTTGGACTTAGTGAGTTTTGTATCCAACATCGACCAGAGACTTGACCAAAATGCACTCAGGAATCTGCTATCTCGATTTGAGATAATGGACTGTGGGATCCCAAAGTGTACCCACACTCGCTCAAATAAGATCTTAGTAGTGGCTTCTGCTGTGATACTCTTCTTGCAGGTCGCCATGACGACCATCTTAGAGAATTTTTTGATGACCATGAAAACAAAATTATTGCTGTTCTTAGTAAAAGGAAGGCCTGGCATATAATCCATGGAGACAGATTCCCAAGGTTGACTAGGAGTAGGTAGAGGAGTATGCAGGCCTTGCTTCTTGATGGTTGTGATGAGCCCCAAAAATGGGTAACTATATGGGCTCATTATGCTTATTATTTTCATTTAATCCACCATTATCAATAGTTTTGTGTATGTTTTTGAATATATTTATGTCAATACAGTGAATGGGGATGGTCACTTTGCCATGTGGTCTAAGGAGTGTTTAAACAGATTTTTTGGACAATTTTGGACAAGGAACAAGAATTTAGGAGCAAAATGACAGCCAAACTCGAGGAAACAAGAATGAGGACTTATAGGAGGGATGTCCCCTTCATTAAATGACCCCTTCCTTGAATTCTTCATCAACAACTTGGAGTGCAAAGACCCACATTGATGATTCCAAGGTGCAACTGAGCAAGTCAAGTAGGGCTGCTGTTATCTTCAGTTCCACGCAGCCAAGTTCCTTAAGTTTAGGGGGACTGTTGGGAGTCCCCACTTGTATAAATAAGAAGGCTTCAAGCCTCAGTAGGTTAGAAATTTCATAGTATATTTTCACACTGTTTTGCAGCCTTGTACTCAACTCATTTTCGAGCTCTTTTTGAAGACAGTTTTGTGATGTAACTGCTATTATTTTTTGATCAATGAAGATGAATCCAATTTTGCACCAGCACTGATATTTCCTAGAGGGCTGAAGCTCTTGGGTTAGGGCCCAACCCAAGTGACCAAAACCTCCTTTGTGTATTTATATGCTTTTTCTTACATTCATAAGATAATTTCTATTGTTTAGGTTAATCTTGCTTTGTTAAATTAGGTTGCTTTTGATGGTTAGAATAGTTGTTCTTGCTTCAAGTTGCTTAAGTAGTTTGCTGCAGTAACAAAAAAATATCCAAAAAGGCTACTAGCAGGTCTTGATCTCCTTTCTTCCTCCTTGGGACCATGATTTGAGGTCAAGGCACTACTGTTGCCACCAAAAACACAGTCTTTGCTCTTCCAATGCAATTGCTAGTGTGATATTTCGAGTTGGAGAAGTCAATATTAGTTTGGATTCACATGCTTAGATCATTTCCTATTCATGTACCATGGTTTTCTCGCATAATTTTCTACTCATTAAGTACTGTTCGACATTTCTCTAGTTTTAGGTCAGATCTTAGGTTAAAATAGACAAAACTCTATTTTTCGGTTTTTGCTTTGGTTAGTTTTGAGAAGTAAGTGCGCAACTCTCTTGTAGAACATCCCAGCTTATCATTCCTCCATATCACCACATGTACCAGTTCATCTCTCAAATTTTTCCCCACTCTTTCGCGATATTTCACCAATCTGCCCTAATTCCTGCATTTTTCCATAAAGTTGCTTCCTTGCCTTTTGAACAAATCCAACCATCTCCTCCATTCTTGATCTTCATTGACAGAGTCCTAGACCCCTCAAAACCTTCATCCAACCTTAATTTCCATTTTCCCATCATTCTTCCACCTTCAAACCTCCAAAAACCACTTTCAACCTCCTCCTGTAGATCCTCTTGTAGAATCTCCTGTAGATCCCCTGCAGCCTCTTACAAAATTTCCTGCGAGGGATTTTTCAAAGTTTGATTGCAATGGAAGTCTCTAGAAAGGTACTAGGTACTTCTTAGGACCTCTCCACACCTTCCTCATCATCTGCAAAATCCAACTCCATCTTCCTTGGCCACCAAACCTCTGCATAGCCACAACTAGTCAAACCATAAGCATAATAATTCCACATAAAAATACTCAAAAGTACAAAAAGATAATTCCCTCCCATTTCTCTTCAGAAGTAGCTTGAATAAATGAAATTTACCTTTTCAGTAGTTAATAACACCCATTTTAGTAGTTTCTATCTCTGTTCTTGCAAAATCAGGGTTGCTAGGGTTTGCATTTCCTTTCAGTTTTCCTTCTCTTTCTGCAAGTAGAATAGCCTCTATAGAGTTAGCTTTTTTCCATCACAGTAAAAGTTTCTTCTGAGAACTCATAGATGAGATCTATCAACTACCTTATTATGACATAAAGATTATGTTTAGAAACCATCTATCAACTACCTTATGATGACATAAAGATTATGTTTAGAAACCATTCCAGGTTAGCTAGAAAGAGAGGGAGGGGAAGCCAACCTTTAGCCAATACATCCTCATCTAGTTCATCCCTTAGAAACAAATTTGAGAATCGGCTGGAAGATTTCAAGAGCGAGGTGAGGTAGAGTCTTTCCATGTAGATGGATACCTTGCATATCAAAAGGAAACAAGAGGAAGTCGAGAGGGCTTTGGCCATATTCTGTCCCAGGTGCACTAGAAATCATCCTAGGAACGAGTGTCCATTACACTCTATAGAGGTGTGTGTAGTTTGTGAAGAAGTCCATCCTACGAACCAGTAACCTTCCTTTCCTGGAATCAAAGCTGCATATCAGGGGGCTGAAGGAGCCACTGAACCACTCTATTTCATAAACCAAAGGAGGCCACATGGACCTAGATCTTACTAGTAGGGAATGCAAGGGACATCCCAGAACTATTACAACCCTAATCAAGCCACTTCCATGCCTTCTTGGGGTCCTCCTTCTCATCCTTCCTGGTCCACACCCCCTCCTTGGTCATATCCTCCTTAGTACCAGGCTCTGCTAGTTGCTCACTCGTTTCACTCTTATGTTCAACCATAGCCTCAGTGGAATGCACCTCATCAGGGGTGGAGGACCCAGTATAACTCTCCTCCCACTCTTTTGCCTCCACCACCTGTTCAACCAAAACCATTATCTCGTGCTCCACCAAGACCACCCCAAATACCTGCTCAACTAAACCCGAACCCTAACAACAGACAGACCCAGCAGGTATATAATGGAGAAACATCATGCCCGACTTGTGCTGTGGAGATTCAAGAGATTAACCTACGATATGGGAAGGTTCTCCCAGATAGCCAACCTCCTCCTAAGGAGGATGAGGAAGAAAAACAGGAAAGTGAACCAAAAGTCATTCCACCCTTTCCTGAGAGACTAACTGGAACCACACAACCAACCCCAGAAGAAACTGAACTTCTGGGAGAATTGAAATAGTTATGTGTAAAGATATCGCTTCTCCAAGCCATAAAGGATGTGCCTATATACAACAAGATGATCAAGGAGAAGTGCTTCAGGAACTTAGGCAGGCGCAAGAGAGATGCCACAATTATCAATGTCATAGGACAACTGTTCGACTTGATGTTGGGGTAGGTGATATGCCCGAAATATCTAGACCCTGGGAGTCCTATAGTCGATGTCCACATCAATGGCACCATAATCCCCCATACCTTGATTGATCTAGGGGCTACCATTAATGTGATGACCAGGGACACTATGCTCAAACTCAACCTTTAAGGTTCCTTGAGAAAAACCTCAACAATACTGCAGTTAGCAGACCGCTCCACTGTGACCCCTGAGGGGATTGTGGAAGATGTATTGGTCTCTATTAATTCCTGGGAGTACCCTGCTGATTTCTTGGTTCTCCAACCAAGGCAAAGATCACTGGTTATCCTCTCATCCTGGGAAGACCTTGGTTGGATACTGCAGATGCCTACATCAGTTGTCGAGCTTGGAACATGACAATTAAGAACGGGCATATGTCCAAACAGCTAGTCCTCTATCCTCCTGCCCAACCTTTGCTAGAACATGATTTACCTTTTTGGTTGGAGGAGGAAGATGAGGATGACATCTATTTCACACCATTATGTATAGTAGAGGCTACCATGGGCGGTCCACAAACCGAGGATGATCTTATTGAAAGCTTGATTCAGAATCCACCCCCTAGTGTGTTGCCATTAGAAGAGCTGGTGGAAGAAACCCAAGCGAATCCTTTAGTTGATCTCTGTGTGGCTGATCTAACCTCTCTCTGAGTTAAGAACATTGAATTCAGTCTAGAAAAAGCCTTGAAGATCAACTCATCCCTATCCACCTCTTAGGAGAAAGAATTGTGTAGCTTATTGAACAATCACTTGGATGTTTTTGCTTGGAGCTATAAGGAGATGAAGGGAGTCCACCCTTTAGTCTATACTCATCACATTTACATTAAAGAAGATTGTAAGCCAGTTAGACAGCCTCAAAGGAGGATGAATCTAGCCTTTAAGGACATTGTCAAAGAAGAACTGCAAAAGTTGCTGCATGCAGGATTCATCTATCCCATCTCTGACAGTGAATGGGTTTCTCCTTTGGTGCTAGTGGAAAGAAAAACAGGAAGTGGAGAATCTGTGTAGATTATCGGGAACTAAACGAGGCCACTAAGAAGGAAGGACAATTTCCCTTTGCCTTTCATAGATCAAGTGGTAGATGGCCTGGCAGAGATGAAGTTCTTCTCCTTCCTAGATGGGTTTAACGGGTACAACCAAATCCAAATAAGCCCGGAAGACCAACATAAGACCACTTTCATTTGTCCTTGGGGTACTTTTGCCAACCGGGTCCTTCCCTTTGGGTTGTGAAATGCTCCCACCACTTTCCAGAGAGCAGTACTGAGCATATTTGCTGAACTGGTTCATGATTTAGTGGAAATCTATATGGATGACTTTACCCCTTATGGTTCTAAATTATAGGAAGCTTGACTAACCTGGGAAAATTTTTAACCAAGTGTATTGAAATGAACCTGTCCCTTAGTCCTGAAAAATGCGAATTCCTAATGACTGAAGGGACTGTGCTAGGTCATACAATTTCTCAGCAAGGATTACAGGTGGATCCCAACAAGATTTCTATCATTCAAAGGGTCCCACCTCCTCAGAATGTAAGAGATGTTTGGAGTTTCCTAGGCCTAGCAGGATATTATAAAAGATTCATCAAGGATTTTAGTAAGCTAGCCTCTCCATTATTTGGTCTTTTGGGAAAAGATGCTGAGTTCATATGGACTGACAACTGTCTAGAGGCTTTGGATGCCTTGAAAGATAAGCTGGTAACTGCCCCAATTTTGAGAGGTCCAAACTGGGCCCTACCTTTCCACATTCACATAGATGCCTTGAAAAAAGCAATAGGAGTAGCCTTAGGGCAGGTTGAGGAGAAGTTGCCTTATCCCATATATTTTGTCAGTAAAAGCCTATCCAAAGCCGAACTAAAATACACTATAACCGAAAAGGAGCTCCTAGCTATAGTCCATTCCCTAAATAAGTTCAGACACTACATCACCAACTATCAAACATTTGTACACACTGATCATGCTGCAATTAGGTATTTGATGAATAAACTAGATGTAAATGCTCGTATCATTAGATGGTTACTTTTATTGCAGCAATTTGATTTGACCATTGTTGATAAGCCAGGTAGGGAAAATGTTGTTGTTGATTTTCTGTCTAGACTAGATCTGCCTGTAGGTGAAGAAGGAATGGTGAATGATCAAATGTCAGATGAAAAACTATTTTCTATTTCAGTACTCTCTCCATGGTTTGCTGATATAGCAAATTATTTGGTTTTAGCGCAGTTTCCGCCACACTTGTCCTCAAAAGAGAAGAGCAAGATTGTAAGGAAAAGTGCCCCATTCACCTGGATTGGGGGAAATATTTTTAAACTTGGCCCAAATCAGATTTTGAGGCGATGTGTTAGGGAGGAGAAAATTTTTGGCATCCTCCTAACTTGTCATGATGGGCCCTGTGGGGGCCACTTTGCAGCAAAAATCACTGCCTTCAAAATTCTGCAAGCAGGTTACTATTGGCCCACTCTTCATCAAGATGTCAGGAGATATATTAGCCAATGTGATCGATGTCAAAGGATGGGGAAACCTACTCCAAGGGATGAGATGCCCCTGCAACCTCAAGTGACTTTCAAGCCATTTGAGAAGTGGGGCATGGACTTTGTGGGTCCGATCAACCCTCCTTCAAAACAGAAATCTTACATCATTGTGTGTACTGATTATCTGACAAAATGGGTAGAAACCAAGGTGATCAAGGTAGCAACAAAAGAAAAAGTAGTTGAGTTTTTGAGGGAAAATATCTTCTACAAGTTTGGCTATCCAAGAGAGTTAGTCACAAATCAAGGAAGTCAGTTTACCTCCAATTTGGTTGAAGACCTGCTCACACATCACAAGATTAAGCACAAAACTTCCACTCCTTATCATCCACAAGCAAATGGACAGGTAGAAGTCACTAACAGAGCTTTGGAAGGGATTTTGACTAAGGTAGTGAGCAACAACAAAAAAGATTGGGCAGATCGATTGATTGAGGCTACTTGGGCCTATAACACCACCTGGAAAACCACCACAGGGTTCAAACCCTATGAGATAGTCTATGGGAAGAAGGCTCTGCTATCAATAGAATTTGAATATAACACATTAAGGATGGCAACTCAGCTGAAACTAGATCTCAGCCATACACAAAAGGAAAGATTGCTTCAGCTAAATGGATTGGATGAACAGAGAATGTAGGCCCTACTCCACTCAGAGGTAGTCCAACTTCAAACAAAAATATGACATGACAGACACCTCAAAGAAAAAAAATTCCAACAAGGAGATTGGGCGCTGCTATATGATTCGAGATATAAAGATTTCAAGGGCAAACAGAGGACAAGATGGCTGGACCCATACACAGTGGAACAATGCAATGACAATGG
Organism: Pinus taeda; assembly: GCA_000404065.3. Classification (NCBI taxonomy): domain Eukaryota; kingdom Viridiplantae; phylum Streptophyta; class Pinopsida; order Pinales; family Pinaceae; genus Pinus; species Pinus taeda. Next base: position 60,619 of record APFE030716654.1, on the reverse strand, counting down.
TTCAGTCCTGATCCAGACCATTGATGAAGAAGCCATCCCCATGCTCGTCAATGGGCATAGGTTGAAGATCTACAGGAAGCCCCTTTCCAAGCAGGAATTCATTGAGAATATGGGTAAAACAGTGTTGGTAGTGGAGCAAGTTCCTGTCTCCACTCCACCCACACCCTGAGCAAAAAAAAGGGAGAGAAAAAAAGAAAAAACAGGAAAAATGAAAAAGGAATAAAAGACCTCTAGGTGAAAACCTCTTGGAGGTGCCTAGGGCAGGTAGTGAGGGTGAAAACCTCTTGGAGGCGCCCCAGCTGTCTCATAAAAAAAAGAGAAAAAAAAGAAGTAAAAAAGAAAAAAGAAAGAAAAAAACCTAACTTCTTTTGAATGAATTGCAGGTTGTAGGAGGGTCACACAAACAAAAAATACATGGCCAGGCTGCATACACCCTTCATAGTCCATCCCTCCATCACTGTTATCCTTTCCCAAGCCTTGGTCTCATTTGTTCTAAAAATTTCGCATCTTACAGGAAACTATGTGTCTTCTACAAGAGGCTCATGTAGAAACTACAGAAAGCCTAAAATCAAGTTCAGAGAAGAACATGAGGGCTGGAAATTTGTTTAGAAGCCCTGTGAACCACCCTGCCACCATCCATCTACCTAACTCTCCATTCCATCCTAGCACACCCACCTTTCCACTGGCTTTTTCTTTCCCTGCACAGACAAATACAGAAATTTTGTTTCTTTCATTTTGTAAACACAAAAAAATGATGATCAATAAAGCAACAACATTCTTTACTTATTCTTACCTGATGACTTCCAGCTGTTATTATTTTCATTCAAGACCTTCTTCAATAGTCTTTTTAGCCCTACTCAAGCATCAACCTGAAGTTTTAGAAGGAGAAGCAGCTACAAGAAATCCTGTAGGATTCCTGTAGCAGCTGATCCCTTTGAAAAACAAACTTTAGAGATAGGGTCAGCGCAAACAAGATGCATGAAGCATGCAAGGATAAGAGCCTGATCGAAACATCATTAGCATAAGCCAAAGGTCAAGCATGCAGAGCAGCAACAACAACAACAACGAGGAAATGAATTACCGAAGTCCAAAGCATGCAGATCATAGAAGCGACTAGCAGGTAAATGGTTAAACCTATTCCTCGATTGCATGAATATTATTTAGAAACTGCATGAACTATGGGAATGGTCACGATTAAATAGAATCGGTGGTCAGATAACTGGCCACCCTCATTCAATTCAACACACCCTCATGGAGTTCAAATGAGCCTTGTCCAATTCAAACCGCAGATCAGATACGTAGTTAGCACGTGTGGCCCGTCAACTCGGGAAGAAAAAACTCAGAACCGGTAGTGGTGACTGCGTATAACGGGAATAAGGGAGGTGATGGCGGTCATGCAACATGAAGAACCATAATGACACTAGTGTGAGACCAACGGTTTGGATGGGGATAACATACCCATCTGGCCACCTCACCTCCTCATTGCAGATTACGCCATCAGCTTAGGTGTAGTGCGGTCTAAGCCTTCACCACCTTTTGATTACATTTGCATCGATGAAGTTCTCGATTGTAGTACTCATCTACCACCTTCAAAACAACGAACTAGTCGTTTTCTGCTAGTTTTTCGAAACCCTCCCACGTATCGGGCTCTACAAGAGCACTATTGCATTCTACAGGACCAGGAACACTGTCCATAGGAGGCTTTCTACAGGAAGGTCAGAGAGCATCTCTACAGAAAAAATTCAGAATTTTTGTCAAATTCGAACTTGAAAAGAGGTAGGCTCAGGAACCCGCTCTACATACGATATCTATATAAGGTGGTGGATTAAAAGTAAAGTATTGGGTTGAAAAAGAAAGGAAAAGAGAAGCTCAAAAGTCTGCCTGTGTTTTTCTACGTTCCACACAGTCTCTCCGTTTTCTTCTCTGCATTTAAGAATCTATTTTTTTCTTTCCTTTCCCGTATTCTCCTAAAAAAGAGCTGTACCATAGCAAATCAAGCCTAGGAAGGAAACAAAATTGCAAGTCTGTTTACTTTGTGAGAAGAAAGAAACGCTGTTTTATATATTCTCTGTTCTATCAAAGTATTGATTTTTTTCTAAAAACTGAGAAGCAAATTCAGGTTGAAAACAGTTTAAAGAAAAGGAAAAATTGCAAATTGATGTTGTGAAGAAGAAGCACAAGGGAAATTCCCCCTCCAGTTTCAAAAAAACAAAACTCAACTATCCCTCTGTTTCTGGTTTTGGAAGTTATTGCCTTCTTCCTCACTTGAGCATTTTCAGAAACCACTAAACACCATGCCAGGAGGTTTTACGAGAAAGGAGCCTTTGAACTCCAACAAATTGCATAAGCACCCCAAGGTAGTGGCCCTCTTCACGAGGGCAAACTGAATGTCTTTCTTTGAGATAATGCATGGGTATGATGAGGAGGTGACTGAAGAATTTTTAATGTCCTTAAGACCCCATTCGAAAACACATGCTACAATCAGTTTCAGGGGTTTGACCCTAGAGATTACACTAGATTTTATTAGCAGAATCATAGGTCTTCCACTTGGGCTCCCCTGGAGCAAAGAGGAAAAAAACATTGGGACAGATTGCTAAAAAGACATTTTTTATTTTTTATTTTTTATTTTATTTTTATTTTATTTTAATTTTTAATTAATTTTTAATTTTTTTTTAATTTTTTTTTTTTTTATTTCATTTTAATTTTATTTTAATTTTAATTTTTTATTTTAATTTTTTTTTTTCAGCTTGATGAGTATCCTGTAGAGGATAAGAATTGGGGCAGAAGGACAAGCTTACCTCCTGCATGGAGTGAATTCAGCTACTAGATCATGAAGTATATCTCTTTTGAAGGGAGATTCAGTATAGTTTATGGGTATCACTTCAGGTTATTGCATGAATTGAGATATGGGATGGATCTACCAACAGCTAGGAAACTCAGTCTCCCATATTTCCTCCTTCAATCTTTGATAGAATGTGGCACTAAGTTGAGTGCAAGGGTTCCAGACAAACTAGACTACCATGGGCTCATCAAATTGTTGGTAGAAGATGCCCTACACACATACACCATCTCCATAGCTTTGGAAATTTTCCGGAACACGTCTAGAGGAGACGACATCAAAACTCTTACTGATGAACTCAGTCCATCTAGCAGTGAAGAGGAGGAGTAGACAGAGGAAATTGAAAAGGAAATTCATGCGAAGCAACAACATATTCAAATAGAAGAGGAAAAAGAGGAAAAATAGGAAGAAGAGGAGAAGCCAGGCAAAACCACAGTTGCACCTAAGGCAGGAAGGAAAACAACATCAAAAGTAGAGAAAAGGAAGAGAACATAAGCTAAGAAAAAGAAGCCCAAGAAGGCTTAGAAAAAGACAACCACAGGAAAGGAAGAGACTCAGCAAGAAAAAGAAAAGACACCACCAGAGACAGCAGAGGCAAAAGTAGAAACAACAGACTTAGGAAAAATTGCAGAGGGTAAAGAAAAAAACAGCAGGAGGAAATATCCTCTGAAACACTGGCAAGGGAAGCAACAGCTATGCTTGCTGCACTAAGCACTCCAGCTAAGAAAAAAGGAAAAAGAAAAAGACAAACATCTATGTATTTCAAAGCCAAGAGGAGCACTAGGATTAAGGTGGGCAAGCCCCAGCCACCATCAAAAGAACCCATTACCATTGAAGATGCACCTACTGTAGCAAGGGAGGAATCTCCCTCCAAAATCTCTATCACCTACGAGAGAGGGAGTCTGAAGATCTCCACCTGGAAGGAAAGGATCCAATTGATGGACTCCAAATCAGTCCTACAGGAGGCTCAAACCTCTCTACAGGAGACACTGGCCAAGCTTAAAGAAACTGAAAAATTGGAAAAGCAGGCAGAAGAACAGTCACAAGAGGAAGGAAAGGAAAAGGAAATACCTGAGCCAAGCCCTCAACCTAATTTAGGCTCCTATTACAATCTTCTAGAAGGTGGGAAGATCATCCCACAAAAATTTTCTATACCTCTTTTCTTCGAACTAGAACAAGAAAGGGTCAGAACCCACACATGGATGCAGATTGCTAAATCTAAAGGAGTGGAAGATATAGGGCACATGGAAAACAAGTTAAGAGAGTTGAGCAGGGAGTTGGGCATGGTAAGGCACATAGAGAGCATTAGAAGAGCCCAACTACAGGAAGAAAATGAAATGCTAAAAAAGTAGTTACAGGAATGGGAACCTCAAAGGGGAGACAAGTTGCCAACCTTGGAAGGGCAACAACAACAAGAAGGATCCCTCGCAGACAGTGAAGTAGCATATAAACAATAGCAAGAAGAAGAACCACAGATGGATGTTGAAACACTGATGAAAAAACAATAAGAAAGAGAGTCTCAAGCACCAACTAAAGTGCTAATTTTGAAAAAACAGTTGTAGGAAAAGGAAGCCCAGATGGCTTGCATGGCCAGCTGGGCAATGGAGGCCTTGTAGTGCAGACAACCAACTAGATCCTATGCACTGTATCTGAAAGACTAGTGGCTCCAATTCCATATTAAAACATTGGCCTAGATGGGCACCATCCCATTTCAAGATTATGGTTAGTTTATGCATTTATGTGATAATAATTCAGCCGAGGATAAAGCCAAATTAGCAGAATTTTACCTACACAATATGGCACTTCTAGACATGAAATTATGGGATCCAAACGCTACATTGGGAGACCTACAACTCATGGCTATGGATTCCTCGATAGTGGAGACTTTCAGACTGTGTGAAAGTGTCTCACTATGTAAGCAATGGAGACATTGTTGAAGATATGGAGAATTTTGGATGATGTTCATGCAGCTAAGGTGAATATTGTCACAGCCTGATGATCAGGGGTATGACTCCAACCAGAATGAACTATATGAGAGTGCCTCATATATACAATCAATGAAAACTTGAAAGCCATCTGATGGTCCTAAGTTCATCCCATCTTGAGCAATGTTGAAGTTAAGAGGAGGAAATGAACAATGGCGGAAGTGGCAGAGCAGGTTTAGAATATAAACGATTCTTCAACTTGAAGAACACCTGCTGCTGGGTTTTTTACCAAAATAACTTGGCTTTCACTCCGCCCTTGGTGACTTGAATTAGGGAAGGATATGGGAAACCAACTAGGGAGATCACCCCAACCGAGCTCTGTTAGAGTGGTTGGGGCTGGCCAATCCCTAATGGCTTGTCTCTTGGATGGGTCCACATGTACACCTTGATCATTAATGATGTACCCCATATATTCAACCTGGGTTCCTTTCTCCCTACTTGGGACCATGATTTGAGGTCAAGGCACTACTGCTGCCACCAAAAACACAATCTTTGCTCTTCCAATAGTTTGATTCACATGCTTGGATAATTTCCTGTCCATGTACCATGGTTTTCTCACATAATTTTCTGCTCATGAAGTACTGTTCGTCATTGCTCTGGTTTTAGGTTAGATCTTAGGTTAAAATAGACAAAACTCTATTTTTCGGTTTTTGCTTTGGTCAGTTTTAAGAAGTAAGCGCACAACTCTCTTATAGAACATCCCAGATTCTAATTCCTCCATAACACCACCTGTATCAGTTCATCTCTCAAATTTTTCCCCACTCTTTTGCCATATTTCACCAATCTGCCCTAATTCATGCATTTTTCCATAAGGTTGCTTCCTTGCCTTTTGAACATATCCAACCATCTCCTCCTTTCCTGATCTTCATTGACAGAGTCCTAGACCCCTCAAGACCTTCATCCAACCTTCATTTCCTTTTCCCATCATTCTTGCACCTTCAAACCTCCAAAAACCACTTTCAGCCTCCTCCTCTAGATCCTCCTGTAGAATCTCCTGTAGATCCCCTGCAGCCTCCTGTAAAATTTCCTGTGAGGGATTTTTTGAAGTCTGATCTCAATGGAAGTCTCTAGAAGGGTACTAGGGACTTCTTAGGACCTCTCAACACCTTCCTCATCATCTAAAAAGCCAACTCCATCTTCCTTGGCCACCAAACCTCTGCACAGACACAACCAGTCAAACCATAAGCATAATAATTCCACATAAAAATACTCAAAAGTACAAAAAGATGATTCCCTCCCATTTCTCTTCAAAAGTAACTTGAATAAATGAAATTTACCTTTTTAGTAGTCAATGACACTCATTTCAGTAGTTTCTATCTCTTTTCTTGCAAAATTAGGGTTTGCTAGGGTTTGCATTTCCTTTCAGTTTTCCTTCTCTTTCTGCAAGTAGAATAACCTCTATAGAGTTAGATTTCTTCCATCACAGTAAAATCTTCTTCTGAGAACTCATAGAAGTTGGCTTAATATTCTAGCGAACTTGCGTCAGCTGATCAAGTGACAACCTGCAGTAAGAGCTAGTGCTTGTGCATACAACACCGTCGCTTCCAAGTTTGTTATGAACTACCGGGTTGATAAAAGTAAAGAAGAAAGCCCTAGGAGTTGCAACATTATTGCTGCAATATTGGAGCTCACCAGGTTTGTTTGGAAATGGCGCAGGTGGTGCAGGATCTAATGTACTTCCCAACATTCTTACGATGTTTCAGCCAATAAAATACTTCTGTGATACCGCCACGGTTTTATCTACTATGAAATGTCCAGTGACCCAATTGTAGTGCGCCTCCCAAATCATCTTGGCACGCTCACTTGAAGGAACACATATGTGTCCCAAGTGGCATAACAGTGCATCTTGAAGGTGAAAATTTGGAACTTTCTTCCCTTCCAGGAATGTCTTGTATATGTTGCCGAATTCTAGATCGTTCTTGTAAAGATGCAGCCACCTCGATGTCTCATGCCCATAGGAGTTGAGAACAATGATTAGCGCAATGAACAGTGGTCAGCTGAGGTAATCAATGACATTATTGGTGCTTCCATTCTTATACTTAATGTTCAAATGGAATTGTTGTAGATTGGTGGACCATTTCTGATGATGAATGTTCTGCAACTTCCCTTGTGTCCGTATGAATTGTAGAGGCCGGTGGTCTGTGTGGATGACTATTTCCTTCCCTAGAATGTAATGCTTCCATTGACAGTAGGCCTGCATAATAGAATAAATTTATTTCTCGTAAGTGGGGTACTTTCAGACTGTGCCTGAAAGTGTCTCACTATGGTAAGCCATTGGATGCACATGTTGAATAAGAACTACACCAATAACATAGTTAGAGGCATCTGTCTCAATCTGAAATGGTCGTTGTAGGTATGGTAATGTGAGCACTGGTGTAGAATATAAACGATTCTTCAACTTGAAGAACACCTGCTGCTGGGTTTTTTACCAAAATAACTTGGCTTTCACTCCGCCCTTGGTGACTTGAATTAAAGGCGAAGCGATATGAGAGAACCCCAACACGAACCTATGGTAGAAATTGGCAAGACCCAAAAAGCTGCGGAGCTCTGTTAGAGTGGTTGGGGCTGGCCAATCCCTAATGGCTTGTCTCTTGGATGGGTCCACATGTACACCTTGATCATTAATGATGTACCCCATATATTCAACCTGGGTTCCTTTCTCCCTACTTGGGACCATGATTTGAGGTCAAGGCACTACTGCTGCCACCAAAAACACAATCTTTGCTCTTCCAATAGTTTGATTCACATGCTTGGATAATTTCCTGTCCATGTACCATGGTTTTCTCACATAATTTTCTGCTCATGAAGTACTGTTCGTCATTGCTCTGGTTTTAGGTTAGATCTTAGGTTAAAATAGACAAAACTCTATTTTTCGGTTTTTGCTTTGGTCAGTTTTAAGAAGTAAGCGCACAACTCTCTTATAGAACATCCCAGATTCTAATTCCTCCATAACACCACCTGTATCAGTTCATCTCTCAAATTTTTCCCCACTCTTTTGCCATATTTCACCAATCTGCCCTAATTCATGCATTTTTCCATAAGGTTGCTTCCTTGCCTTTTGAACATATCCAACCATCTCCTCCTTTCCTGATCTTCATTGACAGAGTCCTAGACCCCTCAAGACCTTCATCCAACCTTCATTTCCTTTTCCCATCATTCTTGCACCTTCAAACCTCCAAAAACCACTTTCAGCCTCCTCCTCTAGATCCTCCTGTAGAATCTCCTGTAGATCCCCTGCAGCCTCCTGTAAAATTTCCTGTGAGGGATTTTTTGAAGTCTGATCTCAATGGAAGTCTCTAGAAGGGTACTAGGGACTTCTTAGGACCTCTCAACACCTTCCTCATCATCTAAAAAGCCAACTCCATCTTCCTTGGCCACCAAACCTCTGCACAGACACAACCAGTCAAACCATAAGCATAATAATTCCACATAAAAATACTCAAAAGTACAAAAAGATGATTCCCTCCCATTTCTCTTCAAAAGTAACTTGAATAAATGAAATTTACCTTTTTAGTAGTCAATGACACTCATTTCAGTAGTTTCTATCTCTTTTCTTGCAAAATTAGGGTTTGCTAGGGTTTGCATTTCCTTTCAGTTTTCCTTCTCTTTCTGCAAGTAGAATAACCTCTATAGAGTTAGATTTCTTCCATCACAGTAAAATCTTCTTCTGAGAACTCATAGAAGTTGGCTTAATATTCTAGCGAACTTGCGTCAGCTGATCAAGTGACAACCTGCAGTAAGAGCTAGTGCTTGTGCATACAACACCGTCGCTTCCAAGTTTGTTATGAACTACCGGGTTGATAAAAGTAAAGAAGAAAGCCCTAGGAGTTGCAACATTATTGCTGCAATATTGGAGCTCACCAGGTTTGTTTGGAAATGGCGCAGGTGGTGCAGGATCTAATGTACTTCCCAACATTCTTACGATGTTTCAGCCAATAAAATACTTCTGTGATACCGCCACGGTTTTATCTACTATGAAATGTCCAGTGACCCAATTGTAGTGCGCCTCCCAAATCATCTTGGCACGCTCACTTGAAGGAACACATATGTGTCCCAAGTGGCATAACAGTGCATCTTGAAGGTGAAAATTTGGAACTTTCTTCCCTTCCAGGAATGTCTTGTATATGTTGCCGAATTCTAGATCGTTCTTGTAAAGATGCAGCCACCTCGATGTCTCATGCCCATAGGAGTTGAGAACAATGATTAGCGCAATGAACAGTGGTCAGCTGAGGTAATCAATGACATTATTGGTGCTTCCATTCTTATACTTAATGTTCAAATGGAATTGTTGTAGATTGGTGGACCATTTCTGATGATGAATGTTCTGCAACTTCCCTTGTGTCCGTATGAATTGTAGAGGCCGGTGGTCTGTGTGGATGACTATTTCCTTCCCTAGAATGTAATGCTTCCATTGACAGTAGGCCTGCATAATAGAATAAATTTATTTCTCGTAAGTGGGGTACTTTCAGACTGTGCCTGAAAGTGTCTCACTATGGTAAGCCATTGGATGCACATGTTGAATAAGAACTACACCAATAACATAGTTAGAGGCATCTGTCTCAATCTGAAATGGTCGTTGTAGGTATGGTAATGTGAGCACTGGTGTAGAATATAAACGATTCTTCAACTTGAAGAACACCTGCTGCTGGGTTTTTTACCAAAATAACTTGGCTTTCACTCCGCCCTTGGTGACTTGAATTAAAGGCGAAGCGATATGAGAGAACCCCAACACGAACCTATGGTAGAAATTGGCAAGACCCAAAAAGCTGCGGAGCTCTGTTAGAGTGGTTGGGGCTGGCCAATCCCTAATGGCTTGTCTCTTGGATGGGTCCACATGTACACCTTGATCATTAATGATGTACCCCATATATTCAACCTGGGTCAGGCCAAATGTACATTTCTCTAAGTTAGCACACAATTTGTGTTGTCGAAGGGTTTGAAGGACCTATCGAATATGGTGGAGGTTCTCTTCCCAACTCTGGTTGAAGATCAAGGTGTCATCTAAATATGCCACCACAAATGCATTGGTGAAGGGCCTCAGGATGTCATCCATCAATCTCATGAAGGTTGTAGGGGCATTCGTCAATCCAAATGACATGACCAACCATTTAAAAAGGCCCTCCTTGGATTTGAAGGTAATCTTCCACACATCGGAGGTTTCAATAGGCATTTGGTGATAACTTGATTTCAAGTCAATCTTGCTGAAATATTTGGCCCCCTTGAGCTGGTATAGAAGGTCATCGATCCATGGGATTGGGTACCTATTCTAGATAGTGATCTCGTTCAACACCCAATAGTCAATACAAAGCCTCCAGGTCCCATCCATAGGGTGATGAGCTTGGCCTGATGTGCCCTTTCTATAGTAGTTCCTAAATCTGCCTCTTGATCTCATCATTCTCTAGAATGGAGCGTCAATAGATCAGTCCATTGGGAAGTGACATGCTCGGGGTCATATCGATGGAGTGCTTGACCTGACAGTGTAGAGGTACCCCTCTGGGTGAGGTGAAGATGTCCCTTTACTCCTCCACGACCTTGTCCATCTATTATTGCCGTGCATAGGAGCCTTGCCTGGAAGCTATGGCTACAACCTTCTTCTTTCCTTGGGGGTGAATCATAAGGAAAAAAAATTTCCTGGTCTGAGAAATGATCTTACTACATTGCTTTGCAGTGATCAAAGAGATGGCGGTAGGCTTGGCTACCTCCATTATCCTGTATAGCTTATTATCCAAAGCAATCATCATAGAGCGAGGTATAGACTCATATACATCATGTTGCTTCCACAAGTATGGTTGTCCTAACACTACATCAAAAACTTCAAGAGGAGAAATGTCATACAATACCTCATACGTGAAGGGCTTGATGCTATAGGGAAGGTGACACTATTGGCTGATGTGAAGATCTCATCCTTGGTGAAGCCACTCAATGGTGTACAACTGTGGATGTGCTATAGTCTTTAGGCCCAACCTATTCACAACTTCTGTTGAAATGAGGTTACTTTGGCTCCCGCTGCCAACAATGAATTGTAGTGGAGAAATCTTCACCCACATTTGTGATTGGAAGAGGCGTTCCCCCTCCTCTGTATATTTAGGCTCAATTTTTTGGATCTTTGTGGTGGCCATGGTGGCATTGGGTTCCACATCAATGATCTACTTCCTTTTGTTAGTCCCCTTGTTAGGTTTTGATTTAGAGTGAAAACTTGCATTTGATTTAGAGGCCTTTAGCTTGGCCACCAATGAATACTTGGCTTGACACTCACTTGTATTGTGAGTGTAGCTCTTATGGAACTCACACCATTTTCATGTATCCTTCTTCATCTTCGTGGTGTTGTTCTTTACTTGTAGCTTCAATGGGTTTTCTTGGGTAGCTCTGCCTTGGCTTGGTCCCTTGTTTTGTAGTTTGGGGGCACATTTTCATTGCTTTGGATTTGCAGATCAAAAGTCCCACTTCTTCTGTTTAAACTTTTTCTCAATCTTTACAACATACCGATATGTCATGCAGAGCGAGGAAATGTGCAGGAACTCCATCTCATTCGAGATGTACTTATGTAGACAGTCGTGATACTTGAGCACCAAATGTTGCTCAATATCCTTGATACCCAGCTTCATGCGAAGGGTATGGAAGTTAATTGTGAACTCTGACACATCTTGGTCCCTTCCTACCGTAACATGGTCCACTTTATGTATTTATCTTCATAGCTCCTGACAGGGTAATATTGTTCCTTGATGGAGTCTCATAAATAATTCCAAGTGGGTGCAACTGAAATCAGCGAGGGCTCACTCTTGTCCTTTTGTTCATAGTAGGTTTCCCACCAGTCCTTGATGCGTGGGGAATCTTTGAGAAGTGCAAACATAGTCTTTTCCTGATTGGAAAAGTCATGAACTGAAAAATATCCTTCCAATAGATTTAACCATTTATCTACAACGTCTGCATCTATGATGCCTTCAAATATGGGAATATCGAAGTTACCTTGTGCCTTAAAAGGAATGGCACCTCCAGAGTGGCTGCTGGATGAAGATGCATCGCCTGTGGGTAGCCATCGAAGGATCTAGGCAAAGTTATCCATCATCACATCCCTATGTCACTCGAGGGCTTCTTCGAGCAACATTTTGAAAGGATCTCCTGCCCCCTCGTCTTTCTTTTCTTCTGCCATGGGAGGTCGTCGGGTTTTGCAAGCTGATCCCGCAATGGTTCAACTAAATCAAGCCCTAACTCTTTATACCCTAACCTTATTGGATATATGCAAAGAAAAATAGAGAAAGAGAAGACCACTCTAATACCACAGATCTGAACTTAAATAGGAACACAACAGCTTACAAATTTACTCATAAACACAGAGATGTAGCAGAAAAACACTTCATTTTATTAATAGAAAAATACTGAACTATGCTTATAAAACTAAATGGAAATAAGATAGCTCGGGCAATGATAACTTATCTCTGAGTAGAGATGTGGCGGCTACATGCCTCTAAACTGAGTTACAATGAGGTTCAAGGGAATTTTTATTATTGAAAAATAAGAGAAAACCATAAACAATTGAAACCCTAACTCGAGGAGATGTAACACCAAGAGTTTATGGGCCCCATTGGGGTTAGTTGGGAAACCAACTTCGCAGGGTCATAGTTTGGTCATATTATCTCTGTTTGACGCATATGATACCTTGTTGGAAAGATCTCTCCGAAGAATACAACTACCAAATCAATTGCCTTGGTAATTACCAACATGTTTTTTGCAAAAAAACGTTGTTTAGGGCCTCAAAACAACTCTGGAAGTTTAAAATCTGAAAAAATGCCAAAAATAGTAAACTGTGCTACAATTAAGGAAACTGAAAAACTAAAAGAAACAATGGTGAGGGTCAAATTGGAATAGAAGGGTGGCCACCAATATCCACCTAGATCATAGGATTCCCAAATAGAGCTAGTTCCATGGCATTTATCTCCAACCAGAACTTATGTTTCTGGTCTCTCTCTTTCTTATTCTTCTGAATAAGTCAAATGAAGAAAATTTTCCTCTTTTTTTTTCTTCCCTCCTCTTTGGGGATAATCATTTACAACTATTTCCCTAACAGCTAGGAGTTAAGTTCACTTGATAACTCTTAACACAACCACCAGAATATTAACAACACAATTTTTTTTATATCTATATATCCACACAAAAAGTGAATATTATATCAGAAATATAAATATTTACATTAACAACTTGTTTCAATTTTTTTTTCACTTTCAATCGTAAATTAAAATATGAAACCATAAATAATTCTTAGACACTTAAGTCATGGTTAATTAACTAGCGGTATCACATTACCTGTCTTGCCACAAGTAGAATAGTTGGTATCTCTCCATTGATTATCTTGTCTGACATCTCACACCCAGGTTTTCTTTGCAACTACACAACTCTTCTCCCTCCCAGTTTTCCATCGCTAATTTTAGGATTCACCTCATCTTGATAGCTAATATTGATGTCAAACCTACAGTTAGGCCTCTTAGGTCCAACATTTTTATTTTAAGTACCTTTAATTCACTAGTTCAATTTGTGTCATGTACGTTGAATTATTCAACACATTGGGTTAGGTCAAAAAGTGTATGTTATACAATGGAAGATATTTTATAATCAATATAGGGTCTTTCCCATGTTGGAAACTAGGTTTATTTATCTAGATAAATTTGTGGGTGGTTTCAATAGGCGAAGGAGTAGTGACAATCCCACTAGCTGGATCCCAAGTCTCCTAGTTGACAAGAAATAAGTCTATTGATTCTACTTTAAAAAAATAGAAAAGAAAGGAAAAAGAGTGTTCAATTATTCACATTGATAGCCAACATAGGGGTTTGATACTAAATATTCAAATCGAATAGTTGCAAAGTCTCTTTGGAGGTGTTTATGCTCATTCAAAGGGAAACAAGCTTGTCTCCTTTGTACTCGGCCAAATTTTTCTGCCCATTATTTCAATTTCTAGAATTGATAAATGACTTTGATTTTTTCCTTTCCTTGGTCACCCAGCTGAAAAATCGTAGTCTTTCCTTGGGTCAATTATTATTTTCATTCGTGACAAGGGCCACCATGAAATCCTGCATTACCTTGTGACGACTTACATGGATTTCACCTATTGCGACCAAGTGATCTGCATCTAGGGGTCTCATTATTGTATGTGTGCAATCTGAATCTTATTGAGTTGCAACAACATTATTATCCGTCAGTAGTTGAATTTGAAGTGGTTCTCGACAACTTCCTACCGATAGGGTAGTTTGTTGCATACTCCACCATGAGCTATGTCCTTCAAGGCCTAAAAAAGGTCACAACACCCTCAAAACATTCCACAATATCTACATTCTCTAAAGATAGAAGGAACTAAACAATTCATTTCCTTGATGATTGTGATTTACACAATCTATAAGAAATAAATTTTTTAGTACAATTTCTATCATTATTCAATGAATGCTAGGGTCTATTGTTGAAATATTTAAAGTGACCCAGTTCATTCCATAACAAGACACTCTAATAGGTATTATTCTAGTATGGTTTTTATTCACATGAGTCCAAATTACTGTAGGTTGAATTATAGAGTATATATTGTATTTTAAATCCTAGAATATATATTATGTAACAAATTTTGCAAAAAATTCTTGAGAAGAGGCGGCATTAAGTTTTGCTACATCTTCTCCATTTCCCAATAAAGGATTTGGAAAAAATATATTTGGTGGACCACATGGGGGTCGTAAAGAGGACCTAAAATGAAGCATTTCAAAGGCAAGCGTAGGCATAATCCAAGTGAGAGATCTAATATTCACTATGTTTGCAAAGAAGAGAATTGACAAGAGCCAAACAAATGCATCATCCCTTGGGAGAATATGAAATGCAAGTGATATCAGAAAGGAGACAAAGGTAAAGCATTATATTTTGTGGAAGGTAAAAAACCTGATTATTTTCATTATATTGTAGTTCATTGCAATATTAGAGTAAATGAAGACATGGTTCACACTTCATTTACTTCTTAGAGAGATGCATAGCTACTTGATAGAGGTGTGACATGCCACATGAATTTTTGGAGAGAAGATTTCATGTAAATGGAATATTCTATTTTGTAGATAAATATAGTCCCGAACCTTTGGGAATTAGAATTAGGTGGTCTAATAATAGTTTTTCATGAGACACTAGTGGAAATGCAAACCTTGAAAAACAACTATATATTAACTTGGAGAGATAATTAGAGGTGCTTAAGCAATGAAACTGAAGCTAGTGTAAAAAGATAGAATGTAAGAAAATGAGTTGGCTTTAGGAATATAAAAATTTTATTTACATAAATTGTGTCCAACAATTTGAATTTTGAGTTTTCCCAACATTAATATGCTATTTTTCATGCAAAAAATAATGCATATGTTTCCGTTAGTGCAACCTTTGAGGATCTAAATGATGGAATATTGCTAAAAAACTTGTGGAGTTGTAGAGAATAGATTGTTCTTCTGCATAACTATTTTTCCAAATTTTATAATCTCAATTATATATATTTAAATTATAAAGTTGTTGTATCATTGAAATTACAAGACCCTTTGTTAGTGCAACCTCAAAGGGTATTACTGTTATCAAACATTCCTTTTTTAGAAATACCTTTTTGGGAAATATATGAGGGATGCATTTTAAGATTTTGATATATCTCAAGAGAAAACGTATTAAAATAGTAAAGACTATTTTTTATTTTATTTATTATTGTTATTATTTTTAAATTATATATTAAGAATCTATATAGAAGACTTTGTATGTGTATATAGTTCCATGGACAACATATTTGTCTACTTTATAGAAAAATAACGTCAAATATAGAGATATACATGTGTTATCTAAAAAATTGATGTTTTCATGTATTTTTGGCCCAAACCACCAAGTTTGTGATCTCAATATATATTTGGAGCAATAGAGTCACCATGCACGTAGGATTCGCACCAAGAAAAAATTAGTTTACAAAAATGTATGTGCATTTATAGTGCATGCATGTTTATAGTACCAACAATGCGTGCGTGTTCCTAGCGCAAAAAATGCATACATGTTTCTAGTACTAGGAACACACACACATGCCTACAACTAGTGAATTTAACACATGGGAAATGGTTGAGGTGGGTTTGGGGGTGGGGAGAGTGAGAGGGGGAGGGATAGAGGGGGCACGGGAGATAAAGAGAGAAAGAAAGAGAGAGACATAGAGAAAGTGGTGGGTGGGGAAGAATGAGTTGGTGAGTGAAAAGAGAGAGTGAGAGTTGAAAAGTGAGAGAAATAAGGAAAGAGGGTGTATAAGGGAGAGGGAGGCAGATATTTGTGGTTGAAATGGGGAGGAAGAGAGAGATACAATTGGATTGGGATTTTATTAAGGAGGGATTGAGGGAGGGATGAGAGAGAGTGATTGTGTGAGTGAGTGAGACTGGTGGGGAGAGAAACATATAGAGAGGGAGAGAGTGGATGGGGAAGAGAGAGGAAGAGTGGGAGATAGAGAGATGGTGTTGGGGGGAAGAGAATGAGAGAGTGAGTGAGAGGGGGGGGGGAGAGAGAGAGGAGGGAGATAGAGATAAAGAAGGAAGAAGAGATAGAGAGACACAAAAATATGTAAATGGAAAGATAAAGATAGAGACCAAGGGGAGAGAAACATAGAGGGAGATGGGGAAGGTGACAAGGAGAGAGGAGAGAGAGAATGATGGAAGCGAGATTGAGAGAGGAGAGAGAGAGTGGAAGAACAAAGAGAGGCTAAGATATAGAGTGACACAACAGGAGAGAGGGAGACAAAAATAGTGGATGGGGTATAAGAGAGATACATATAGAGAGAGGGAGAGATAATGGTGGGGAAGGGAGGGAGAGGGACAGTCTGGGGGGTGTTGAGGTCCTGAATTTTCATATTTTTGACACTACTTTTCCTTCATATCCATCCCTTTTTATCATAATTTTGTTACATTTTCAAGCTATCAGGTCACTCTAGATATGATTAGATACAATAAAAGGTATCAATCATTTATAGATTATAGTCTTTAGTTTCTTTGTGAATATAATCAAAACATCTCTATAGCTACCAAATTGCACTAATTTTTTAGCTAACCATAAATTTTGTAGCTACATCCATGGTTAGATAGGTTCCAACATGTTTGAAGATGAATAAAGAATATAGGTAGATGAAAAATGGTGAACATATGGACATCCACCTATTACACTCATTTGGAAATCCATAGGGTTCGAGAAATCTATTGGTCAAACCAAAAGTCAACTCTGGTTATAATACTGCAGCCTTGCACCAAATTTGAATGCAAATCATGGCATCACCAAGCGAGCATGGGATTGAAGGAGAAAAGTTTGGAATAAAAGTTGTGAAATGGAAGAAAACCAAAATCTTCTCATGATTTTATCTTCTTGTAGCAAATCATGAGAAGCATGATTCCTCTTTCAATTGAAGTACTTAGTTGTCAAATATAAACTAGCTTCTTAGCTTATATCATTTCAAACTTTTATTCAAAAGGGGTTATAAATAGTCCTGGAGCAAGGCAATGAACATATTTAAGCTTTTTAATCATTTAATATTTGAAGACTTCTGTTTTTAATAAAAATACTATGTTTCCTCTTTATGATTAAATGCATGGGTAAATAGTTCGTGACTGAAGTCCTCTCATTCTTACGCTCAACAAAATCCCCCCTGAAGAGTTGTAATTTAGATGGTTGTTTATTTAAACTATTTCATGAGTAGTCCCTTTTTCCATTACAAATAATTAGATTCTCTCTAACATTGACTTGTTTACACATGATGGGCTCTCAATCATATATTAAAATACCAAAAATATTTCCTTCTTTAGTTCATTTCAGTCGATCTACTTAGTCTCATATTTGAAGGAGCTTAATAATCACAATTGGTCACACACACATCAATAATCTATCAAGGCTTGTAGTATAATTCATTTCACTAATTTTGAAGTTTTAGAATAGTTTTTGAATTTGAATAAATAGACTTAGAGTGAAGTTCAAACTCATATATTAGTTTTTATTTCTATTCAATAGATTAAAATTTTAATTCTATGCTCATAGAATAATTTCCAAGTGAATTTCAATTTTGTGCATAGATTAGTTTTCATTGTAATAGATTAAATTTCAATTATGTCAATTTAATAGTTTTTTAATTTCAAGTCAATAGAATAGCTTCCATTTCCAGTTCTTTCTTTTTAGTTTGTTTTTAAAGTCGTTTTAATTTAACAAGCCTTATGGAAAGAACATGTGTGTCTCTTTAATGAGAATTGAACTTGAGAAAGTATAAATTTCCTTGCATTTAATTTCATCAAATTAGAGTTTAATTTCACAATCAAAGATAGAAATCCTAGCATATATAGTGCACATGCACTTCGCAAGTACACAAACCTTGGTTTGATAATTTAATGGTGTAATTTAACTATCAATTAAATTACCCAACATTTTTGGTGTTGTTGTCGGGGAAGTGTATACAATACTTCATATTTTATTTTCATACATATTAGATGCATTCATTTTGTAGATGCATACTTAAAATTATATTAACATCATTTAGGATGTATGTATAGAGAGAAAGATTCTAGGAGTATATTTATAAGTAGAGGTAGAGGATGTAGGTTAATACCAACATCACCAACCACCCTCACTAGACCATGAAGTGCCATGCCATCCACTAACACTCACATTCCATCCATAGCATGTAGACATAGACTCCTTGAGGTACATAGGTATGAAATTCAATACAAAGACTCATCAACATCATCCACAGAATCTGTAGTTGAGGAAACTACATCCCCTACTGAAGGAGTTATATTTCTCTCTACAACATGTGAGTAACTCTTAGGACATAAATTAGAAGTTCCTAGTGAGGAATATGAAGATTTGTTTTTGTTTTTTAATTTTTTGTTTTGTTTTGTTTTTGTTTTTGTTTTGTCATTTTGTTTTTGTTTTGTTTTTTGTTTGTTTTGTTTGTTTTATTTTGTTTTGTTTGTTGTTTTTTGTTTTTTTTTGTTTTTGCTTTTGTTTTTTGTTTTTTGTTTTATTTTGTTTTTTGTTTTTTTTTTGAAATACCATTAGTAGAAGAACCAGAGGAAGAAGTAGACAACCCTATTATTGAAACTTACATTAGCTTTGAGGAATGTAAAATGGATGGAGAAGGGAAAGGACATGTACACAATGGAGATGATGGACCAACGAATGGTGGAGGAAGAGGTAGAGGAGTAAATAGAGTAGGTAGACGTGGAAGGAGAGATGATAGATAAGAAGACCCTTATGGATTCCTTAAAACATTTATTTTTGAGTTTGAAGTATTGTGTAGATCATATGATTATTTACTTGATACTCAAAAATTGAAATTATTTCCAGCTACTCTAAAAGATGGATCCCTTAAATGGTTCACGGGTCTAGGAACACACTTTACTAGAGCATGGGACAAAATGAAGAGAGTATTCCTAGAAAATACAAAGACTACTACATGCACCGGTAACATTAAGGATGAAGTCTTTAAGATAGTCTAAAGAGGGGATGAAAACCTTGAAGATAAGGTGGAAAGGTTTGCCTACAATATCAAAAGGGCTGAAATGCGCAATTTAGATGAAGAGAGACTAAAAAATCTTTTGCTAAAGACTATCAGAGATGAGTGGATTGATATCCTCAATTTATTGGGAAAAGAAGATGTTTCTCAATGGTTATTTGAATAAATTTGTGAGTTGTGTAAACGCATTGCAAGAGGCAAAGCAAAATATGGCAAAAATCCAAGTGACCTAGTTATGTCGAGAGTAAGCAAACATGAATTTGGGACAATACGTAGAGTAGAATTAGGAAATTTTATTGATAATTTAAAAGCAAATATTCTTGGAAATCTTAGTGAAAAATTGGATACTCTAAGGATACAAAACAAGAAAAAAGACGAGAATGACACATTATCTATTTTCTGTCCTAGGTGTAGGAAAAAGCATGCTTTATAAGAATGTCACTTGGATAGTGTTGAGATATGTGTCATATGTGCATAAAATCATGATAAAAATAATTTCCTTCAATACCTAGGCTTATGGTTGTTTTCGAGATGAAGCTGGAACAAGTCAAGTTGAATCACTTTGTTTTTTTGCTCCTAAGAGACCTTGGCTTCTTAGAAAAATAGGTATGGTACAAGATCTCAATGCACAATATCAATCATATGCACAACCACAAAGCAATTGGAATGCACCTATTCCTTGGAAAACTTGGACACCTCAATCTCAAAACCTAGCTTGGTCACAAGGTTGGAAAAATTATTACGGTAGGAATCCTCAATATCCTTAATTACAATAGGCATACCCTCAATACAAACCTTAGTATTACCCCTCTCATCTTCACAAATTATGCAACCACAATTCCAATCCCAATTGACTACAAGTCAACCACTTCCCTTACCATCCACTCCATTTCCTCAAAAAACCATTCAAGTACGTGCTCAACCACTTCCAAATCTAAATAATAAAGCTCCTCAATAGCCTGTCTATAATGTTGAGGGTCAAAATTTTCAATCTTGTATGATAACCCCTCTAGGTCTAAATGATGTCCAAATTAGATCTGGTAGGGTTTTGCAAAAGAAATCACTACCAGTTGTTATCCAGGAATTTAAGGAGGATAAAATTCCTAAAAAAGAGACACCCTCGATCAAGAAAAGACTCCTCTAAAGGATGACGTTCATACACAATTAAGTGAAAACCAAATAAAGCCAACTCATATAATTCCTCTAGAAGAGCAAACTTTTTTTTCCCTATACAATCCCTATTTTCTCGAAAGGCTCAAAATTGATAAGGTAATAGAAAGGAAAATTGTTTTACTTGAATATGATATGCTAGATGAATTAAAAAATATTTGCATCAAAATTCCTTTACTTCGGGATATAAAGAAAATACCTATATTTGCAAAGACAATAAAGGAGTCACGCATTAAAAATCTAGGAAGAGAAATAAAAGATGTCAAAAATTTTCAGTTGGTAGGAAAGATTGCAAATATTATGATGGGGAAACCAACAATTCAAAAATATCTAGATCTTGGTAGCCTTATTGTATAAATTCACATAAATGGTATTGAGATTCCAAACACTCTTATCGATTTAGGAGCAACCATCAATATTATGTGAAAACAAAATATAGATCAATTAAAGCTTCCGAATATTCAATATACCCCAACTCTATTACAATTAGTAGATATATCTATTATCAAATCGGATGGTATATTAGAATAAGCATTTGTATCTCTACATTCATGGGAGTATCCTATTGATTTTATGATTTTAACCCCCAAGAATAATTTAGGAGGTCATCCATTGATCCTTGGTAGACCTTGGCTAGCTACAACTGACGCATTCATAAGTTGTAGATCTAGTGATATGTGCATTTTTGATGGTAGCTCTACTAAGAGATTCACTTTGTATCCACCTGTTAAAACAATAATTGAAATATAAAGTGAAGTTTGTATTGATGATGATAATGAAGAATTTGAGGATATTCAACAAGCATTTACTCTTTCACAAATAGATGAGGAGCACCAATTGATAAATTTGATGAATAATAATGGTTCTTCTTCATATTGTGAACAAGGTCAAAGTTTTCAAGAGAAATGTAATATTAATTATTTATCATCTTGTCAATCTAAAGTAGCTTTCCATTATATGGAAAAGTTTGACAATTCTTTGATAGAAATTTTTCTAGACAAAACATTAAACATTAATAATAACTTGGAATAATTTCAAAATAGACAATTGATAAAGATGCTACAAACACATTCTTCCGCATATGCATGGAATATACTGATATGAAATTAATTGATACTAATACATGTATGCATCATATTTGCATTTAGGAAAATTCCAAACCAATTATACAACCTCAGAGAAGGATGAATCCCAATCTGAAATAAATTGTTAAGGAGGAACTACAAAAAATTACTTAATGTGAATTTCATTTATCCAATATCAGATAGTCAATGGGTCTCACCTTTAGTGATTTTTCCTAATAAGAATGGAAAGTGGAGAGTGTTCATTAATTATATAGAACTGAATAAGGCTACTTTAAAATGTTGGACACCTAATCCTCAATGGGTTAGTGTGGAAGCCAAATGGACAAAAGGAGTCCAAGAGACCTTGGGATGTGAATCCCAACGGTCACAACAATGTACTATAAATGTATATTTCTTGTTAATAAAAATGTACTCACATGATTTATCTTTCCTATTGTTCTTGCTCCCATGTGTTTAACATGGTATCAGAGCAGGCGATCTTCTGCCCTGCTCAAATATGAGCCACTTGTTTTCTGTGGCCTTTCTTAGCTGCAAGTCATGTACATTCATATAATTGCCAGTGCTGTTATTATGGATGTAACGTACATTCCAGCAATATGAAAATAGAGGCCTGGGTATTTTAAGAGTCTGTCAACTCTGCAAAATTTCCCTGCCATTCTCAGTCTAACGCTCAGCCTATCGCTCTCCCCATCGGTTCCGCTGGTCACTCTGCACTAACCATACAAATGATGGCCCATACAATTACTATCTCAACTTTACATTAACCACCGTTGCTCCTGCGCTCTTTGTTTCTCCTGCCCTGTCAGGACCTTGCTATTCTAAGCCCGTAATTGTCTGAGTCACTGTATTATTCTTTGCGTAATAATCTGGGTAACGCTTGGTATACCCATCGAATACCCCTCTCCTGATAGTCTGGCGGCTTGCTGCGTGCTCTGCGAAGACCATGTGTTCGTATGGTATCCGTTGAGTTCCTCCTACAGTGCTGTCAAGGTTCAGAGCAGGATAGAACTGGTGCGTCCTTGGGCTGGTTCATGCTATATGTGCGTTGAATTTGAAATTATATTTCAACACCGAGATAGTCATATTGTCCACGGATTCTCATATTCGACGCCGAAGTAGACCTCCTTTCATCATAGTTCATAGCGAACTTCGGAAATTTGGGAGTGTATCTTTGAAGCGGCTGCCGTTGGACAGGTCGAAGGAAAGAAATAACTTCAGCACCTCATCTCTTTTGTGGGCGAGAGCATTTTCTACATTCTGAAGAAGATCGTTAGCTGTGGGAGTGTCCTTCTATTGGTAACTGTAATCATCGCACCAGGCCAAGGCCTTGCAAATAAGCAACACCGTTCTGGCTTCCACAAATTTGACGATAACATTGGAAACACTTCTGACTGTCAGGAAACACTTCATCAAACTCTGCTGGCGCAAGTCCAGCCTTCTGAGCCTCTTCCAATTCCAATTGTTTTCGATGATCCTCTCTTGATTGAAAGGTCCCTGTTTCGTGAGAAACAATGCTTCTATAAGCACTAATGGATGCATCATTTCTTTATTTATAAGTTTAAAAACGGTTTCTGCATATATCTGAATGCGATAAATGGTTCAGGATAAGTGAAGTATTTTGCTGTAAAAATTTGAGCACAACACTAGTATTAGCACCGGCAAAATCTTATCTGAGTCGTATTTTTTGTGAACGACTATGAACTGAGACCTTGTTCACAACAGTCGCAAGTTTTATGGAGATGAATAGTTTTGTGGAGATACAACATTTGAATAGAGGGATTTCTTGAGCTCTTCTTTTTTGACCTCAAAATAATAATGTTCTCCATATTAGATTGTTCAAGTCAACCGACATTACGTGCTGGTGTTTGATTTTACCACGGCATTGCCAACCCCTGTACATGATAATTTTTTTACAAAGAATGTTGTTATTCCACGTATGCCTTGAATAATACCTTTCATAAATATCACCTAAAAGCACCCTGAACAGCTTGTGTATTATTTCTTTCTCTGCCACTTGTTACACCAACAGAATCAGGTGTTTGGTACCATTCATTATCTTTTCGAGTAAGAAAATATGCATCAGATATAAATATGTCACTGTATTCATTGTCATCATAGATGAATTTCGGAGGCTCTGGATCACCAATCCCAACAATGGTGCTACCACTTCCAGACATGAACACTGCATTATACTGGCCTCGATTTGCTCCAAGCACTTGTTGTTTTAGATTTTTCAAAGATGGTAATACTTCAAAAGCAGGAGGCTCCAGATCATTGATGCAGACATTTTGAGAAATTCCATTAGTTGATATCTCTTCAAGCAAACTAAGAGGATCTATTGTACTAGCTTTATTCAGCTGAAAGCGCTTATATACTTCAGCAGTTGAACACTCTTGCTGTGGTTTCATAAGAACCATAGGAGTATCTAAGGAAATTGGAGGGGGGATATCTTGCACAAGGCATACAGATCACAGGAAGATATGTATTGATTTGATTCCTAATTAGCAAGTTTCATGGTATTATAGATTGAATTGGTGTATTTTCTTAAAGGTTGTTCATATCAAAGATTTTTATTGAAGTGTTGCCAGGACAAGTTCCCTTGGATTCAAGGCTGGTACAGGAAAATATCTTTTTGAGGCCTAAATTGCTTGTAGCTTTGTTGGAAGTTAAATTCTCAGGTGAATTGAAGAAAATTCATTTTTTGAGTGAGGAGTCTGTTTTCCGGATATCACCATTCTTTGTGTGCTGAATCTATTGCAAGCTGATTGTATGGGTAAGTCATGTATGTGTTATTGACATTAAGTTGTGAAATTTGCCATGACTATGTGGATGCGTTAGTTGTATTCGAATTGGGAAGTTTTAAGAGTGCACCTGAATATTGAGTTAGGAGGTGATAAGAATTGGGAACGTGGTTAAAGAAACAAACAAGAGTCAAGTTTTGCTTAAATTGTGATGTAATGGTATTACACACACTGGCGCATTTTAAATTATGAATTTTAAAATCCCTATGAAATGGAGATGTGGAATGATATTTATTGAGTGAAAGTTTGCGAAAAAAATGGAAGTTATGATGAAAACTTGGGATAATTTGTACTAATCATGGTTTTATAACCATTATTGTTTTGTACAAAGAAGTTTCCAAAAGTAGTTGAATTTGCCAGAAGGGGATTTTCTCAACAAGTGATTGAATGGTATTTTGATATGATCAAGCAATGTGATTCTGGGAAATGCAGGTTGCCTACATCAACGTATGAAAGTTCTTGAGAAGTAATTCTCGGTTATGCATTCGAACAGTGTGAGTTGTTTGAATAATTGGAGAAGTACATTAAAGCAGCGAGTCATTTGCTACATTGAAATTGGTACTGTGCTGTCTGCTACAGTGACTTGGTGATATTGGCATCCTGCTACTCACTAATAGTTGCAATTATTTATCATTTTATAGACCAATTTGTAGCTGAAGATAACATCACTTCTCTGATTATATTGGTTTGAAATGGATAGAATAGATGATGTATTGAAACTGCTGAATAATTTAATACTTTCCACTGTTGACGAGATGGTTAAGATCAACAAAACCTCTCTTTCCAATATCAAAATTTGTCTCCAAAATGCACATGAAAATATTGAGTTTTTGCAGCTTGAGACAAAGCTACAATAGGAAGAATTACACAAGTGGAGTCATCATTCTGAACCTGTTTCTGTTCAAAAGATTGAAACAGACTCCCATAAACATCAAGTCAATAATGTTACAGCTGGTTCAGATTTAGTACCCAATAAAGCAACAGTTGTACATGCAGATGCAGAAACTCAGTCTGCACTTCCCAAGCCCATCATCAGACCTTGGGAATCAATTGTCCACAACAAGCACAGAACTGGTCTTGGTTCTAACAAGGACTTGTCCTTTCATATCCCAGACTACTCAAAACCCATGCAGTTTCAGAGTGCTGGATTCATTCATGACAGTTCACCTGCTCCTCATGATAGTTCAGCATCAACTGTTCGAGACTCTGCCCCTCTTCCACAACAACAACAACAACAGATTGTGAAATGCCAACACTGTGACCGAGTTGGCCATCTGAAAGATCACTGTTTTGATCTTCATCCATGTAAGCACTGTCATAAAACCAATCATTCTTCACACAGACGCCTCAGAAACAAACGTCCTGTAAGAACAAAGATTCATCTTGGATGGATCTCTTCTTGGCAATGGTCATCAACAACCAAGAAGATATTCCAAACACATGTCAGAACTTGTTCCAGAGTATTGAACAGTCTTTCAGTTGAGTTTTCTCCATCATCTCACCTTGTATCTGACAGGGGGGGAAATGATGGTCATCTACAAGCTTCAAAGTCACATCAAGCGAGCCTCAGCCACAACCTGCCACACCAGTTTCAGAGTTGTAGCCAGAAACAAAGATGACCGTGAACATGCCTTCAGTTGGCAATCTGGGACACTTCCTCTAGCAGAAGACTTCAGCTTCTTGCATTAAGCATTCCAGAGTTGTTGGTCGTCCTTAAACCATCACAAGTTGAGACTTCCCTTTTCAGGTTGAATTTCTCCCTTTTATGCGGGGTGAGACCTCCCTTTCATGGTTGAAGGTTTCCCTGCCCTTTATACCAACATTTCAGAGAGCACATTCAGCCTAGTGTTGCCATGCACTTTTGCACATTTTGTATTACAACTCTCTTCTTGGACTCATACATAACCCTTCGGACTAAGGGGGGGGAATGTTGGACACCTAATCCTCAATGGGTTAGTGTGGAAGCCGAATGGACAAAAGGAGTCCAAGATACCTTGGGATGTGAATCCCAACGGTCACAACAATGTACTATAAATGTATATTTCCTGTTAATAAAAATGTACTCACATGATTTATCTTTCCTATTGCTCTTGCTCCGATGTGTGTTTAACAATATAATTTTCCACTACCTTTCATTGATCAAGTACTAGATACCTTAGCATGGAAGAAATACTTTTCATTTCTTGATGGTTTCAGTGGATATAACCAAATTCAATCGGCACTGGAAGATCAAGATAAAAAAATATTTACATTTCCATGGGGTACATATGTTTATAGGGTACTTCCTTTTGGTTTATGTAATCCATCTACAACATTCCAAAGAGCAATTTTAGGTATCTTTTCTGATCGAATTCATGATTATGTAGAAATTGACAAGGATGATTGCACTGTGTGGAAATACTTTGAAAAAGCGCTTGAAAATTTAGAAAAAGTTCTCATTAGATGTAAAGAATCAAATATTTCATTAAGTCATGATAGTTTTTTTATGATGTTTAATGAGGGAATTGTTTTAAGCCACCAAATTTTAGGTGATGGAATCAAGGTGGATGCATCTAAGGTAGAGATAATTTATAAAATCTCATTTCCTACTTGTCAAAGAGATGTTAGAAGTTTTCTTGGTTTTACAAGATATTATAGTAGATTCATAGAAAACTTCACAAAAATAACTTCTCCAATCTTTAAACTTCTTACAAAGGATTGTGATTTTGTTTGGAATTCTGACTACTAGAAAGAATTTGAATCATTGAAGCAGAAAATTACTGAAACACCAATCTTAAGAGGGCCTAATTCATCTCTCCCTTTTCACATTTCAACTGATGCTTCAAATACAACTTTAGGAGCTATGTTGGGACAAAAAGATCTAACCCGTTATGTTATTTATTACACAAGTAAAATTTTGACTCTTGCAAAGTTAAACTACAGGGTAATAGAAAAAAAGTTTTAAGTTGTTGTTCATGCCATTAATAAGTTTCGATACAATATCAATGGTTATGAAACTTTAATTCATATAGATCATTCTACTATTAGATATTTAATGAATAAACTAATTACTAATGTTAATATTACTAAATGGTTGTTACTATTACATGAATTTAATATTACTAGTCTAGATAGGGTTGGAAAGGAAAACACAACCATTGATTTCCTTTCTAGGATGTAGAGATATAATATTGATACCCCTATGAAGGATAACTCTCTCGATGAATATGTTTTTGTAGTGTATAAAACTCCTTAGCTTGTAAATATTGCTAACCATTTGGCTATATGGAAGTCCCCCCAACAATTATCATCTAAAGAAAAGTAGAAAGTCATCAAAACCAGTGCACCTTACTCAAGGATAGAGGGAGAATTGTATCGAACTTGACCTTATCTGATCATTAAAAGATGTGTCCGAGAGGATGAAGTACTAAAGATAATGAAATCTTGCCATGATGAACCATGTGGAGGAAACTTTGTTGATAGAAGAACTGCTTACAAAGTCTTTCATATGGGATATTATTGGCCTTCTCTTTTTAGAGATGCCAAGGAATATGTCAAAATACGTGATAACTACAAAAGAATGGGAAAACCCATTCCATCGGATGATATTCCTTTGTAATCTCAACTACTTGTAGAGCCTTTTGAAAAACATGCACTAGATTTTATTGGTCCATTCAATCCTCCATATAAACATAAAAATTATATACTTGTTTGCACATATTATGTTACAAAATGGGTAGAAGCTAAACCACTTCCTTTTGCTACTAAAAATGCTGTAGTTAGATTTATTTTTGAAGATATTTTTACTCGCTTCTGTGTCCTAAGGGAAATTGTGACAGATCAAGGTATGCAATTAACATCAAAGTTTGTGTGGAAAATTATGGAGAAATACAATATCAAACATCAAAAATATACTCCATATCATCCACAAGCCAATGGGCAAATGGAATCTACCAATAAGGTACTTAAAGCAATCCTAACCACGGTTGTACTCTTGAATAGAAGAGATTGGGCATAAAGGCTTCCAGAGGCACTTTTGGCATATTGCACCACATGGAAAAATACTACTAGACGCACTCCTTATGAGCTTGCCTATGGGAAGAAAGTTTTGCTTCCAATTGATTTCCAAGTGGAGAATCTTAGAATAAAAACAAAGTTGGGGTTGGATCTATCTGAAGCTAAAAAAAAGGTTAGCATAGTTGAACGAGCTAGATGAGATCTGAAAAGATGATATCCAAAGAACCAACATATTCCAAAAACAAAGATCGAGATGATTTCAAAAATTCATCAAAGTTAGGAAGTTCAAGACAGGTGACTAGGCTCTTCTTTTTTACTCTAAATTCAAATATTTTCAGGGAAAATTGAGATTCATTGGCCTAGTCCCTATTAGATAAATATTATCTTTGGTAATGAAGCAGTTAGAACCAAGACTATTAATGTAGAAAAGCTCACCTTCCTTGTTAATGGCCATAAATTCAAGGTATACCATAAGCCCTTGACAAGAGAAGAATTTGTCAAATATTTGCAAAATAATTCTGATTTCAGGTAGGTTGAAAAAGGAGACCCTTCTCCTCAACTTCCGATAAAATGAAAGCCAACATTGTTGGCATGTCTTTACATAAAATTTTAACTAAAAACCAAGAATTCTTGGAAGTGAATATTTTCACAACCCTTATCTTGTCCCATTTCTTTTCTTCCCCTCTTTCTTCTTCTAATAAATTTTTTTCAGGTCTAATAAAACCTTTGAGACCTTTTTTTTCTCTAATTATTCTCAAGAATCATCAAAATCAATCAATATCAGCTACATCAACAACAATAAAGAAAATGGTTACAGAATCTATGACACTTTGAAAATTATTTGAAATTTTGTAGCCAATATGAAAGTTGCAAATAATTTGAACCTATGGAATTATCAAGCCTCCAAGTTACTTCATTCCTACAAGAAAGAAAACATCAATATCAAAGGTATGTGTAACAAGGTATGCAAATAGAATGTAGATTATTTTTCATTTAGAAATAATATACTTGTAAACTTATTGAATGTACCCTTTTTACAATAAACAAGAAATCCATGGCCTAATGATAGTCCTATTCCATTACACACAATCATAAGCTTATTTGTCACGTCAAGACCTATCAATTATTTTTGAAATCATTGAGATTTTAATGGTCCTATAGAAGTGGATCTTTGAATCATGGAAAATCATTTATGAAAGAGGTATAATTCCATTGGGAATCAACCACCTCCTTAAAGCAACTTATTTTACTATGAAACTTACGCCATTCTACCCCATCATCCATCCTCCAACTTCTTCACTATCAAATCCATTCCCTAATCCCATCTCATCTTTGTCATAAGACCCAATTCAGGATCAAAACTTCCCTTTCATCATGGGTGTCATTGTCATATTTGAACTCAATGAAGTTAAATTTCTTCAAGTTGGATGGCTTGGATTCTTTGAAAAATTTGATGGATATGGGGAAGAAGTTACAAGGGCATTCACTCAGACATTTAGTGGAGTAGAGACTGAGATTGGGGATGTCAAGCTAATAATTATAGAATCTATAGTGACAAAGGCAACACACTTACCTAGAAATGGATAAATTTGGTTTAAAAAACCAAAAGAACAAAGAAAAGGAATGGAAAGTCTTTCTCCAAAACCCAGGTATGGATACTCTTGTCCTCAGAAAAGAGATACTAGTAACTGAATTGAAAAAAAAGTGGAGAAACATTTTGTTAGTCATTCAGAAATTCTTAACTTGTGAAGGCCAATATGGCACAATGCTCTTCTATCATGCTCGAATATTGATGCACTTAATTGAAGGAAAGGAGTTGAATTTTCCATGTTTTCTACTATGTAGTCTTAAGAAAATGGCCTCTAATATACAATGAGACTCTAGAAACCTTGACAATTCCTTCTATCATCATGCATTAATCAATATTCTTGATGAATCTAATTTGAGGAACAAGGGAGATAATTGGTAAGGATTTCTAGTTTGAAATCATTTTATAGAGGTTCAAAAAGAGGAGGTAGTGATAAAAACTAGGATAAGTCATTATGGGTTAGTTCCAAAACCTAACCGTGAGTCAGTCAATGAAGAAGAGGGTTTGATTGTTAATGAGCTAGAAGGGATGGAAACTCTACAAGATGAGTTAGAGGATAATTATCCCCTTAGTTAGTTTTTAGATAAAGTTAAACATAAAAATGAAAAACAAAATGTTAGAAGAAATAAATCTAGTTCAAATATCAAGAAACCAGAAGTAGTTAAAAGGATAGAGGCATTGAATAAGGAACATAGGAAAATGTAGTTGCTAGGTAATAAGAGAAAATATGAACAAGAAATAGTGGAATTAGAACTAAAATTGAGGAGGAGTAAGCGCATTTCCAAATGATTAAATGAACAACCATGACAAAAGCCTCCATAAACTGTTATCCTTGAAGATGAAGATGAGGTTGAAGCAGAAGTAACACTATAATCTTCATTTTATCAAGCTCCAAGTCCAGCTAGGAAAATATCGGAAATTGACCTTGTCCAACAACAAATTTACGACTACATGGAAACACTAGAATAGAGGGCACAACAAAAGGTAAATTATCCTCTCCAAACTAAATATGAGGATACTTTTCATGAAGAAGTCCCTTTTAATAATACCATTCCTTAGGAAGAACAAAGAACTATAGATACTTAAAAAAAATATCCATGAGTTGGAAATATTAAATAGGCATCTCAATGAAGAAAACGAAGTAGTAAGAATTCAAAATGAATTTTTGAGGGCTCAAGATGACAGTATGCTGCTAAACCTATGTTACTAGTATAAGAAAAACAAGAATCTCAAAGCAAACAACAAGATTCTTAGGAATACAATCAAAGGACTGTAGGGAAGGATCTTAATGAGGAAGCCAAAACTAGCACTCAATGTTGAGAGTCAGAGGGGATATACTAGTTTGAATGTCCTAATTAAAGCTTGAAAAATAATTCAGTAAAAAAAATGATTTTCTAATTTCGAAGTTTTGATGCATGAGGACATGCAAAATCTTTGGTGTGGGGGAATGTTGAGGTCCCGAATTGTCCTTTTTTTTGACACTACTTTTCTTCATCTCCATCCTTTTTATCATAATTTTGTTACATTTTCAAGATATAAGGTCACTCCAAATATGCTTAGATACAATAAAAGGTATCAATCATTTATAGTTTATAGTATTTAGTTTCTTTATGAAATTTAATCAAAACATCTCTATAGCTACCAAATTGCATTGATTTTGCAGCTAACTAGAAATTTTGCAACTACATCCATGGTTAGATAGGTTCCAACATGTTTGAATATGAATAAAGAAAATAGGTAGATGAAAAATGGAGAACATATGTATATCCACCTATTACACTGATCTGGGAATCCACATGGTTCAAGAAATCTATTGGCCAAACTAGAAATCAAATCTGGTTATAATACTCTATCCTTGCGCAAAATTTGAAGGTAGATTGCGGTATCAGCAAGCGAGCATGGGATTGAAAGAGAAAAATTTTGGAATTAAAGTTGTGATATGACAAATCAAAATATTCTCATGATTTTCTCTTCTCGTAGCAAATCATGAGAAGCATGATTCCTATTTCAATTGAATTACCTAGTTGTTAAATACAAATTAGCTTCTAGGCTTATATCTCTTCAAACTATTATTCAAAAGGGATTATAAATAGCCTTGGAGTGAGGCAATGAATATATTTAAGCTTTGTAATCCTTTGATATTTGAAGACTTTTGTTTTTAATACAAATAATATGTTTCCTCTTTATGATTAAATGCGTGGGTAAATAGTTCATGACTGAAGTCTTGTCATTCTTACGCTTGACAAGAGCCCCCCATCAAGAGTTGTAAGTTAGATAACTATTTATTTAAACTGTTTCATGAGTAGTCTCTTTTTCCATTACAAATAATTAGATGCTCTCTGAAATTTCATTGTTTACATAGGATCAACACTTGGTCATAAATTAAAAATAACAAAACATTCCTTCTTTAGTTCATTTCAGTTGATCTATTTAGTATCAGATTTGAACAAGTTTAATAATCAAGATTGGTCACACAAATACCAGTAATATATCAAGGCTTGTAGCATAATTCATTTCTTTAATTTTGAAGTTTTAGAATAGTTTTTGAATTTTAATACAATAGGCTTAGAGTGAAGTTCAATTCTACTCGTATATTAGTTTCTATTTCAATTCAATAGATTAAAACTTCAATTCTCTGCTCATAGAATATTTTCTAAGTGAATTTCAATTCTGCTCATAGATTAGTTTTCATTGCAATATATTAAATTTCAATTATGTCAATAGAATAGTTTTTGTTCCAAGTTAATAGAATAACTTTCATTTTGAGTTATTTCTTTTTAGTTTGTTTTTAAAATCATTTTAATTTAACAAGCCTTATGGAAATAACATGTGTGTCTCTTTAATGAGGATTGAACTTGAGAAAGTATAGATTTACTTGAATTTAATTTCGCTAAATTAGAATTTAATTTCAAAATCAAAGATAGAACTCCTAGCTTATATAGTGCACATACACTTTGCAAGTACATCAACATTGGTTTTATCAATTAAATGACGTAATTTTAACTTATCATTAAATTACCCAATTAGTGCGGTAATAGTAATATATATATATATATATTATAATTATATATATATATAAAGTATATATATATAATATATATAATATATATATATATAATCTATATCGTATATCTATATACATCTATATCTATAATCTATCTTATATATACTATATATATACAGAGAGAGAGAGAGAGACGGGAAAGAAGGAGGATGAGAGGGGATTAGGGTGACGGAGGGGGAGAGAGGGAGAGGGATAGTGATGGAGTGAGGAAGAGAGAGGGAGGGAGATAAATAAAAAGATGGAGAGGGGATATAGAGGGAGAAGAAGAGAGAGTGATAGGGGGAAGAGAGAAAGGGAGAGAGAAAGTATAGAGGGAGGGAAATAAAGACAAAATCACACACACATTCTATAACGCATGCGCGGTCTTGGAATTTCCCAACTAACAAGAGATTTTGAGAGAGTAAGGTAGGTATGATAGTTAATGCGGTGGAAATTAGTCTTAGAAGTACATGTGTGTTGGGCCTCAAAATAGTCCTTATTTTCACTCCATTATTCACCAAGATCTTCACATTCTACTGTCATGTCACCTCCATTCCACCTCCACATCATTACATTTACCTCATTATTGGGTCATAACTATGCTTTTCCAAAGTTTATTAATTCTTAACATTTTTAAGTGGATTTATGGCTAAAACTTAGAAAATAATATACTTATACCTAACAATTAGAATGAGTTTGTTGACATGTGTAGGTACAAAGGAAGCTTCCAGGGCATCTTTATGTGGCCTTGAATGATCAAATTCGAATTTGATAAGATAAGCCTCATGGAAAAGATCATGACCTCATGGAGAAAATCATGGACCTCATGGAAGAGATCATGGAGGATAGGGTTATGTGTCACCATTGGTTGAGAAATATGTGGTTCAAAGGAGAGAATAGTGGGTCTACATTTATGAGGTTGTTATCATAGTTTTTGTATAAATAGGAGTACCTCCTCCATTCCAAGGGGAGGACTCTTGGAGCATGTATCCAACTTATGATGGAATAGAATAAAGCTTTGTTTTACATATATTTCTATTATGTAGTTTTAGATATAAGTTGTACATATGTTTCCATTATGTAGTTTTAGATATAAATTACCTTAATGTAGTATATGGAATAGCTTGTCACTTTGTTCTTAGGAGAATTGAGCTCACTCTAGAAGGAGCAAAGGAACATGTTATTTCATATTAGATCTTATTTCATTTAATTGCTTAGAAGTTTGAGGATTGGTTTGTGATTGATGAATGAGTTTTCAATTAGAGTCTTATCAACATATGAGAGGACAACCAAGAGTCTAAGTTAGGCTCTCTCTCTATTCGATTTGTATGACAATTGAAATTCATCCTTTTGCCTTTATGTTTCAAGTTATTCTATTTTCTACGCTTATGGATGAATCTTAGTTTAGTTTGGATTAGTACATGAGAGGACAATCAAGAGACTAAGTTAGTCTTTCTCTCTCTTTGAATCTGAACAACAATTAAAGTTCATTCTCTTGTTTGCATTTCAAGTTTCGAGTTTTGTGTAATCAATGATTTCTCTATGATATTGTAGGGAAGGACAACCAAGATCTCCTTAGTTAGGAGCCTCTTCCCTTGCATATTATATTGAATCGTAAATAATTTCACTAGACATAGAATTAGTTGCCTACTCCTGCATATATATTGTTGGCATCATCAAAAGCTTACGAGTTTCCCTGGTCGATAATATAATGCAGCAATTTAAGCCTAATAAATTGCCCAACACTGACTATAATGGTTACTTTCTGGCTACGCTGCATGGTCTCTTTCCTATAGCGCAACTCCCTTCGTGTTTCTTTTGGTACTGTGACACCATCATGTTTTGCGTAGACACCTTGTCACATAGCTCTTCAAATTGGGCAATGTAGTTTATAGTCTCATGCCTCCTTGCAGCTGCCTAGAGTGCTAAGCATGTGCTACCGTCATATAGTCATTGGGTAGGATCTTCGGTGTATGGCTTCAATCGGCTTCTATTTACCCTCCCTGGAAATGGATCTCCATTCAACGACCTGAGTTGAACTGCTTCACTATCTGTAATCTTTTTGATAACATATGGCCCCAGCCAGTGCATTTGAAATTTTCCTGGAAACTTATCAAACTTACTATCACATAATAAAACCAAATCATTTACCTTGAAGGTGTGCATTTTTATGTTTCGATCATGCCAAGATTTTTCGCGTTCCTTTTGAAACTGCTAATGGAATCCAGCCAAATATCTATCTTCCTCAAGCTTTGTTAGCTGCACGAGCCTTTCTTCTAAGGCTCCATGGTCCTCCATTCCTGTGAAAGCCACTATGCGTAGACTAGGCACAATGTACTCCATAGGCATCACAACGTCTATTCCATAGACCAACCTAAAAGGTGTCTGACTAGTAAGCTTTTTACAAGTAGTTCTGTAAGCCCATAAAACTGCTGGGAAGCACACGACCCAATCATTTTGCTGTGCATTGCAAACCTTTGTCAGTGCATTCTCCAATATCTTATTAAAACCTTCAACTGTTCCATTGGCCTGAGGATGATAGGGTGTACTCTTTTGATGATAAACCTGGAACTCTTTTGTCAATGGACTGATCGTTTCATTAAGGAAATGCATACCGCGATCACTCATCAGTACCTTTGGGCAACCAAACCTAGTTAACACATATTAAAATAAAAATTTTGCAGTTGTTGCCCCTCTATAGTCCTTCACAGGGTGTGCCTCCACCCATCTGGTCAAATATTTGGTCATGGTGATGATATATCGTGCACCTGTTTTCTTGCCTAGAGGCTGAATTGATCCTACAAAATCAATTGCCAGCTTCTCAAAAGGTTGCAATGATACCTTCAGATTCAGATGCAGGTCATCCCTCTGCAACGACCTGCCCAACAATATGCTTTAGAATCCTTATGCAGTGTTAGCCACCACAACCCAGCATGTAAAATCTTCTGCGTTGTTGCTTTTCCTACATAATTCCCTCTCACAGCTCCTCCATGAGCTTCAGCGAGGATTCTAGTTCGCTCAAAATCAGGCACATAGCAAAGAAGTATTTCATCCAATCCCATTTTATACAAATGGCCTGCAATAACTGAAAATTTTGTCGCATGTAACACCAATTCCTTCTTCTGTTGACTAGTGTATCCCTCTGGAGTTGTTCTTGTAGTAAGGAAGTGGATAATTTCCACAAAGTGATTATCCACAACGTGCACCATGAAGATTTGTGCGTCAAGTAGCCCTTCCTCCAAATTGGGAGGCTCCTCTCCTGTTTCGATGCACGACAGATGGTCTGGCCCTACATTCAACCTTCCTGGCTTCACAATCACCTCTTAATCATACTCCTAAAACAACAGTAGCCATATTCATATTCCCCCCCCCCCCCCCCAACACAAGCTTATTAACTAGATATTTCAATGTTGAATGGTCTGTGTACATTTTAAAATGTTCGCCTAGAAGGTAATGTCTGAACTTTTGGAGCACGTGCACCATAGCCAACCCTTCGCGCTCCGTTGTCAAGTAATTATTTCCAGCCTTAGACAACTTCCTACTTGCAAACGCTATAGGGTGATCCATTTCACCTTAACCAGCCTGCGTCAGCGCTGCTCCTAGCGCAATACATGAAGCATCCACATGCACATGAAATTCCTTCTTCCAAACCAGGAAGACTAGGATCAGCGCAGTGACCACTTTCTCCTTCAATACATCCAGACTCCACTGACATTATTCATCCCAACAGAATGTAGTGTCCTTTTTCAGCAGTTTCTCCATAGGCGTGGTAATCAAGGCATAACTTTTAATGAACTTTAGATAATACCCAGTATGGCCCAGCATTGCACACAACTTTTTGACACTTCTTGGTGCCTCCAAATTGACTATAACCGTGATCTTAGTAGGATCCACCATTAATCCTTGTTTTCACACCACATGACCGAGCAAGATTTCGAAAGGGATGCAAATAAGCATTTCTTCAAGTTTAGCACACTCTGATACCTGCGGCATGTATCCAACATCAAGCACAAACTAGCTACATGGTGCTTTACCAGTCCAAACATTGTCCAATCATCAAAATATACCTCCAAAAAATTGTGAAAAACCTCTTTGAATGTTGCCATGACTACGCGTGAGAAGATCGTCGGCGCATTCTTAAGTCCAAAAGGCATCATTGTATACTGGAAACATCACCACTCTGTCGTGAAGGTTGTCTTGCTCCTGTCTTCTAGCGCGATATTTAACCCATCAATGAATGAATAGGCCTCCTTCCCTAAACATTATTGAGTACTTCATCTGTAAACAGTGTTGGAAAAGGATCGTGAATGCAGACATCGTTAAGCTTCTTGAGATCTATATAAATTTGTATCTCTCCTTTTTGCTTCTTCTCTTGGACTACCATTGGGCTCACCTAATCAAATTCCTTGACTGGTTCAATGATGTCTGCCCCAAGCATCTTATCCAACTCTAACTAGACCTTTTCCTTATAATTAATATTAAGGCGATATGGTCTTTTCTTAATCGAATTCACATCCGGCTTCAAGGTAATCTTCATTATGCCTAAGTCCACTATGATAACTTGTAGCTCTGAAAACTTTGTAGGGAACAAATCTTGATACTCGCAGAGCAACTCAGCAACTTTATCCACTATGGCATCATCCCAGTAATCGCAAAGCTTTGCAAACTTCAGCCCCGCCTCTATGCCCATGTTCACTTACCTTGTTTTCAGCGGCGTGGTAATATCTGGATTCTCTAGTTGTGGTCCTTCAACTTCGCAGTGGCCTTCTGCCTCTAGGATATTAATGTTCCTTGGATCCTCATCTTCTTCTTCGGCGATCACATTATAGTACTCCAGTGCATGGCGCAGCTGGGTGTTCCAATCTGGTTGAATCAATTCCAAAGGGTCATGCGGTATTTTGAAGATCGTTCCTTAACCTCTTGCAGTGCCTCATTAGTGCATTCGAACCTATCCTCAAAGTTGAATGTCATAAAAAATACCTCTCTTAAAATGTCCCACTCCGCAGTGTCGTAGCAGAGCTTCGTTTCCAAGTACCAATTCATAGGAATGATGTCCAGAGTGTGACAGAAAATATGCACCCACTCTGGTTGCGGCTCCGTTCCATTGACCTTATTCCAGTTTGCTAAATGATCACGCAGATCATTCCTCCCGTCATATTTCTCTATTAGCCGAACTTTTGGGCGACCAAACCACAATCTCATCATTCTCCTATACTTGCGCCACTCATAAAAACGATCTTTATGCGTACCCCACCACCATGTAGGCGTAGTGCGCAGTGCCAAGTCCAACGCTTGGAAGCGATGCTTCTTAGGAACTTCCCTTTCAAATGCATCCAAAAATTTATCCACATCAGTTATACCATCATAATAAGGCAGACTTCTTACCTCCAATGATACACAATGCAGCGATTTAGTCATCATATTACAACGTAGCGTAGATACTTTGTGCAACCTACTCTGCCAGTGTTCCAATTCTTCATCTGAATCGGACGTATAGGAACTTTTGCAGTCCCACGCAATTCGTCCATCGGTAATCGGATTAACCCAATCTTGGTCTTGCGTTGTTATCTTGTAGATCTGTTCCAAATTATCATCGCTTTCCTCATAATCGCAGACCGGTTCGGTGTAGCGCAGTCCTTTCGCAGGGTCCAAAGGTACTACTACACAGTGATTTCCTCTCAAATGACATTGTTCTTTTCTTCAAATTGATGACCCCATTCATGTCGATAGCCCAATCAATTCCTAGGATCTGGGGGTATGGATTGTTGTCATCAACAATCTCTATCACTTCAAAATCGGCCAACGTGCTCGCGCCTTCTATATCTACCTTCACTCCATGCAACCTTCCCATAGGGATAATCTTCTATTGATTCGCCATCTTTAGTTGAATCAAAGACCACTGCAGCGTAGGTCTCCCCATTCTTTCCCACGTTTGTTTAGGTAAAACATTCGCATCCGACTCCATATCCAAAATGACCTGGCCCATTTCATACTCTCCTATTTGCGTAGTGAGCCTCATCTCGCTCCTTGTTCTCATCTTGTGTTTTCCTATTTTTCTGACTGCATGGTGCCCTTTAGGAGAAATTTCTTTACCAGCACACCTGTTTATCAATTCTTGTAAACCTTTCACAGCCTTTCTATCATGCAGAAGCTTCATATAAGTCTCCAAAAAGGTGGTAATCATACAAGGGTCAACTTCTTCAGCTAAGTTATCCTGACTTCTTGAGGCAGAGGCTTCAACGAAGCTCTTCTTTGCTTCCATGAATGTTTCTTTCACGTGCTCCAGATCAAACCTAACCTCATGTTTTGGAGCTTGCAAACCCACTTTCTTTCTTCAAGTTGCTTTCCTTTATCATCGCCAGTCATCATCCTGCTTTGCAACACAATATTCACATTGAGATCCTCTTCACGGGGCTCGGCCCTCATCATCTGTAAATTTTGTGTAGGTTTTTGAGGCTGCGCCTTCTTCTCCTGCATCTTAGCTATCAATATAGGCCATTCTTCTATCATGTAACCAAATTGAGTACAATATCGGAATTATGGACGTGTCTGGCTCGTACACTCTCGTGCATAGTGTCCTGGCACTCCACAATTATAGCAAATAACTTGTCCCCGACCTCTACCAGGTCCTCCTCCTCCTTGGACTCTTCCGCGACCCTTATATCCTCCACACACTCCCCCAGCGCCTTGATCTAGAGGTCGATTTTCCATTTTCATTTGATATGCAGGCATTCTTTCCATCATAAATTCATAGCTAAGGCAATTATGCTCATCATGGCCTACCAATTTACAGAAATTGCAGAATAATTGTTGCGGTGTCTGCACATATTTTTGCAGTAAGTGGAAATTGTCTGTTACATCTTTTCCTGCTATTTGACAGGTAGCGCACCACAGTGTGGGCCCTGTAATTAGTCCTACTGGAGTTTCCTTCCTCAGAGGCATGGGCCCTCCTCCTGCCATATAATTCGCAAAAATAGGGTAATGATCCTTATCATGCCCCTAGTTTTTACACTTGAGGCACCAAACTTCTTCGTGTACCTCTAGCCAAGTCTCTTTCTCCTTTTTTCAAGCTTTGAAACTCCAAGCAAAGGTTCTGCAACTCTGCGTGAATCTGTTGAACTCCCAACATCACATCCCGGATAGGTGTCTCATGTAATCTCATTGCTATCTCTAGCGCTTCCGCCTAAGTTCCTATCTTTTGTTGTGACAAAGCAATCCTTAAGTAAGGCAGGAGAGCGACTATAAACCAATCGCGATGCTGACTGTCTATGAGATTCATATTGGCTTCGTAGATTCCGCACTTCAATCTCTGATCCAGCTACCAGGGGATTTCACTGATCCTCATCGTGATTTCCTTGAACCCCACTATTGATTGTGTTTTAGACTTAGACCTTCTAAATTCCTTTTTTAGCGCAGTCTAAGTGTCTGCTAACAATGCCAATGAATTACCAATGTAGTATTTAATGTACCATTTCAACACGCGATGTTGTAGAGAAGTAGCCAACTACACTTTCTTCATATGATCATCTATAATATTCTGCGTTGTCCATACGACCTTCGCAACAAACCAAAACTGGTCTGGGTCCTCATTTCCCAGGCCCTTGAACACAGGAAACTTCATCGTATTCAACATGTTGAACGGTGGCAGAGGTGGTGGTGTTGTGGGCAAAGGTGTATGTTGTGGAGGTGAAGGTGGAGGTGGTGTGGGTGGATGAGGTATTCACGGAAAGCCCTGTCTTATCAATTGTACAGTGCTTCACGG
The DNA here is from genome assembly GCA_000404065.3 of Pinus taeda. Classification (NCBI taxonomy): domain Eukaryota; kingdom Viridiplantae; phylum Streptophyta; class Pinopsida; order Pinales; family Pinaceae; genus Pinus; species Pinus taeda. Next base: position 19,838 of record APFE030716654.1, on the reverse strand, counting down.
TGAGGCATGTACCGCTCCCTCGTCATCGCTCAATGTGGGTTCTATCAATGGGTTGTATTAAGGACCTGCTCTTTCTTGATTTCTAAATATTCGTCCACTTTGCGTAGATCCAAACATCAAGGTAGTGGCATAACCTGCTTTTCACACAAGAGAATTTTAATCTAAGTATTCAAAGATCTCAAATACTTACCTCGCGGTCCCTTAAAGAAGCGTCATTCTGCTTCGTTGTAGCTGACTGAGGTATCGACTACAAAATCTGTCACAAATCCTCCTATGACTCGTTCAAGCTAGTGATCGACGATGCATGTGATCTTAGCTTTAGAAGCTTCCAATCTCCACACTAGCTTCGGGGTCCACACTATTGGACCGTCATGCCTCCACCTTCCTTGGTCGTCTACCAATTTAGCGATCCACTCGTATAGTTCGATCAGGAAGGTGCAGAAGAAGATCTAGTGTATTTCTGCGTATAAGTATCTATCCAACCACTATTCTTTCGTCAAGCATGGATTTATGTTTTCTTGCATCGTGACTTCGTGGATCTTTTTATCCAACCACTTCTCAATTTCTTTCTTTGTTGGATTCCAGTGATGCAACATCACACATCTCTTTATGCAGATCTCGATCCCAACAATGGAACCATTTGTTGGCTTAGTGGGTCCTGACCAGGTTCAGAGTTAGTTTTGCCAAACAAATCCCTACACTACTGGCCCTTTCGGCATCAATCCACAGAGCGCAGACTGAAGTCTCACCTGAAGCAGTAATGGGGGGATGTTGGAACCAAGTTTCCGCACCCAGATATCAGTGTAATTCCATTTTGTGCCCTGAATCTGCCTTCATGTAGATCGATAAACCTTTAAGGTTTATCAATGTAACTCCCTTTAATCAACCTCTAGAACTCCGCGAAGGTTTATGACTGTCTTTCGCGGACCCTAAATAGGCGAATCCACTACTTACGTGCATCAAAGATTACTTATAACCCAGTAATTACTCAAATTAGCTTAAGTGTTCGATAACTTCAACATACAAAAAGATAATCTTCGCGTAAACAGTTAATTTTAATTGTGTTCATATAACAATATATTTCAAGTAAAGTCACGCATCAATACATCATTATTTCATAAACCTGTTATTCATCAGAGCATAAAGCACATTCATCTAAAAAAAGAAGTAAAGAGATAAACACAAATATTTCTGCAACAATCTTCTTTATTAGTAGTATTCAGTTCTGCTTACAGACTTGATACTTCCCTACACACTCAGCTGCGGGCTCTACTCTAGGCCTATGTGCACACAGTTGACAGCCTTTCTTCCTACTTTTCTTTGCTAACTCTTTATATGTCTCCCATAGACGAAACTTCATTACTTCCCTTAGACATCCTAAGACACACCCATTTGTACAATCCCATGGTCCGCGGACCATGGGTAGATCCTCAAAAAGCTGACTCAACTTACTTAAAGAAAGGTAAAACCCTTTATGACACTTTAACTATCTACGCGTTCTGTGACCATAATTTGTGGAGACTTTACATTTTACACATCAAAACTTGGGCTTTCTCCCCAAAATTGACCCTAGGGGACCCGATCCCAATAGAAGGAAATGATCATTCAAACGACCACCAACCCCTGTATTTCATATAGACACAAGGGAAGTTGCAGAATGATCGCCATCAGAAATGGTCCACATACCTGAAACAGTTCCATTTGAACATTAAGTACAAGAAGAGAAGCACAAATAATGTTGCAGGCTGTCTCAGCTGATCATGAATCATGGTGTTGACCACTGTGCTCGACTCCTCTGGGCATGAGACTTCGAGGTGATCAAATCTTTACAAAAGTGATCCAGAATTTGGCAACACATACCAGACACTCTTGGAAGATAAGCAAGTTCCAATTTCACCTCCAAGATGTAATGTTATGCCACCTAAGACACATATGTGTTCCTTCAAGTGAGCTTGCCAAGATGATTTGGGAGGTGCACTACAGTCGGGTCGCTGAACATTTTAGAGTATAGAAAACAGTGGCAGTACTACAGAAGTATTTTTATTGGTCGAACCTTCGTTAGGATGTTGGGAAGCACATTTGATCCTACAATGTCTGTGCCATTTCCAAACTAACCATCAAGAGGCAAAACATATATACTCCTCTACCTATCCTAGACGACCTTGGGAATCCATCTCCATCATTAGAGGACTTTTGAGGTCTAAAATGGGCTTCTAAGAAAAATGTACAATCAAAATAAAATTTATAAGAACCAATAGGATTCAAGATGATGATGTCAACCATGGGGGATGAGTCACCATTTTTGGAGTAAAAAAGTAAAAAAAGGTTAAAAAATAATAAAATAATAAAAACTACTTTTTCAACTCATATTTTCAACTTATCTCCCTAATGTTTTACTAAAATTTCAAGTGGGATCACTCATTGGATGCAAAATTTAATTCATCATCCAAAGAGTACCCATCTTGCATACTTTCAATGGACCCTCCTACACGAAAAATGAGAAATACATGAAAAAATGTGATTGCAATCACGTTTTTTCATGTATTTCTCATTTTTCATGTAGGAGGGTCCATCGAAAGTATGCAAGATGGGTACTCTTTGGATGATGAATCAAATTTTGCATCCAACGAGTGTTCCCACTCAAAATTTGAGTAAACCCATAGGGATATGAGTTGAAAATACAAGTTGAAAAAGTAGTTTTTTTTCTTTTTTTCCCTCTAAAATTTGATGATGTAATCTAATCTTATTTTATTATTTCCACTATTATTTTATAATTTCCTTAGGAATCCCATTTTAGACCTCAAAATTCCCCTAATGGGATTAAATGTCGGGTCTTCCTTCTACTAAGCACGACAAATGACTACGTTTTCGTGGTCATCAATAGATTCTCTAAGATGACCATTATGACGGCCTGTAAGAAGAGTATCACAACAAAGACACTGCTATAGGGATTAATGAATGGGTGATTGTGGTGGAAATACCCTTAAGGATCTTCCCAGGATCCTTGACAGACATATCAAATTAGCTGCAGCTATCACAAAGATACATGCACATATTTGTATTAATGAAATGGTAATCAAAGTAAGAAGGAAGATTGTTACCTCGGATCTTGGTGTGGTGTGGCTGGAGAACTCAAAGTAGTGGAGCGGAAGACCCCTCAGCTAGATCCTAGATCAATACCTGCACATAGACAAGAAGAGGAGTAATATCACAACAAATAACTTTGATAATCAAAATAAGAATACATAAGGATATCTAACTACACATACCTAAGCTACTCATAATCAATAGTGTTGCATAAACATGTAAATAAATCACAATACCAATGCCATGGAGTAGACAACACAACTATAGGTCTATATTAATGGTAGGAAAGAGTGATTACAACCATCAGTTGCATCATGCTTCCCTTACTTCTCCAGCTCCTCTCTCTCTCTCTTCTCTTAACCTTTTGATGAACCCATGTCTAAGGCAAAGCTTTGACAGTCAATAGGAAATCCTTTCAATAATTTCGACCTCTTTCACAATGCCCCAAGCCTCAAATATATATCATGAGAGGATAACCCTTGCCAATTCTTTCATGAGTTCTTTTGGGAAAAACCTGGGATGTTTCAATGCTTTATCTCTCTTTCATTGTTTGTTAGACTCTGTTAGGAATAATAATTCCTCAAACCGATCGAATCTAGATGTTTCCCTACTTTATGGGATGACATATGAGTGAATATCATGATATTATTTGGTCAACCTGCTCCTTTGACCTCCAAAAACTCACTAAAGTTGATTAACACTCCCCGAGGGCGACACAAAGAGTTACCCTAAGGACTAACACATCTGATTCATGGCTAGGAAGCTTTATAGAGCACCTTGTTAGTTCTTGGGGAGCGTTAGCTTGGAAAATAGGCTTATGAACTTGGTCAATCTTTCAATCATCTTGCCTTTCTCCTCTCAGCTGATGAGGAGGTCATTTTCATGTATAACAGATGCCCCCTAAAGTGTGAGATCAGAGACAAAGGCGATGGCCAAAATATTTTATAACTATCATGTTTGGAAAAAAGAGAGAGAGGATCGGAGCGTCGGGACTACAAGAAACCTGATACAACCACATATAAATAAAATCCAAAATCATGTCCTGAGTCGCGCATTCCCTGGCATGCTCAGTAGCTATGTCGGAGTAATTTCTCAACAAAGAGGTGTTACAATCGTGTCCATCGATAAGCACAATGTGGAACTTGTGTCATAACAGGATCATCCTAACGAGTTGTCTCCAAAAAATAACATACACAACTTGGGAGAGGAAACAAGGCTAAGTGATGTAAGCCTCTACCCAAGGTCTTGATTGTCGCTTCATCTTAACATCATATTTCGACACATGTGAATAAAGGCATTGAGGTCAAACATGTATGAAATTGTATGATTACCAGTCAATAATGAAAATTGTTAGCAGATGCAAGGATGGCCACCGATAATGATGATGGTCTCCAGGATGCGTAGTACAATATAGCGAGTGTGAATAATGATGTTGTTTACAAAACCTCATAGAATCATTCAACCAAGATACAATAATGAAAACCCTTGATTGAACACAAGGTAACATGCCACTAATGTCTGCAAGTTCTGAGGCACTGATATGTTTCTGGATCTGCTTCCTAGATAGAGTGTTGAAGTCGATAGGAAGAGATCTGTCGAAAGGTAGGCAATAATGTGTCCTACATCAGTCGACATGAAACAGGACAAGAATGATTTTTTTTTAAGAAACATTTTGAGCAATGGGTCAAATCTATAGAGGGTGTGATGGAAGTATATGTTTGATAGTTTGATAGAGGAAACAGAGGACAAAGGGATCCCTTGAATAGTAGAAGGCACAACACCAAGGTTTCAACCAGGTAACATTAGACTCATGAACACCAAAGAGTGTTAGGATACAAAGATGCAAGAACATCAGGGTATATAGGCTAAACTCATAGGATGGTGAGGTTCATTTTTAGAGATCGACAAAAAGGAGGTCTTTCTGAGGGAGTGCCATGCTGAAGGGAATGAAAGCTGCCAAAAAAGTATTTCCAAAATATTGACATAAAGCAATTGTTTTGTCTCATTTCCCCATATAATTAAATTTAATGAGTCTAGACGAGTAAACTCGGTGGTATTTTCATATTTAGAGAGTCTGAAAAGAATAGTATTTGGGAAACGCACGCAACAACCCAGCCCAAGCCTGTGCTAACCTAGCCACCGCTCACCCCTGCAGATCCTTCTCTCGACAACCTCCTGCTGCCAAGGCCAACCAGACCATGCAGCCCTATGAGGAGGGAGATCCTCACTCTTCCACACAGATAGGGAATGAAGAAAATGCAGAAGCCTTCACATCATTGATCGCAGAGAATGGAGCTCCAAGGAACAGGCCATCAGTCAATAAATTTGTAAAGAAACTTGAAAGTATCCCAGAGATTTCCCTCCCTCCAAAACTTCCAAGAAGAGAAGCCATCTCTCTGGTAGAACGCGGACTTGTTGCACAGTTCATAGGGCTATGGCCTTCACCCAAATCAGTGCAAAAATGGGTGGAAAGAAACTGGAATGCAACCACAAAGGGGAAGATAGAAATACAATTTTGTGGAAGGGGGTACTATACCTTTCTCCTTGAAACAAAGGAGGACAGAGATATGATATTTAGAAATGGACCTTACTTCATGGAATCCAGAGGTTTATACCTGAACAAGTGGACTCCAGATTTTGATTCGGATATGGATGTCCCAAACGCAGTGCCTGTGTGGGTCAAGCTCCCGCATCGTCCTCTTCACTGCTGGGGAGACGAATCTGTAAAGTCTATAGGAAACGCAATGGGCAAATATATTGACAGATGTGAGCCAAAAGACAACATGCACGTGTGCTCAAGAATATGTGTGGAAGTAGATCTCAGAAAAGGCCTCCCAGAGGCAATAAAGATCAAGGTCAACTAGTGGACACACATTGAGCAGCTAGACTACGAGCAAATACCATTTCAACGCAAGGTATGTCATGAGTATGGTCATTTTTAAAATAGGTGTCTTAAAAAAATAGAGCATGAAAATGTAGAAGAGCAAGAACCTACATGGGGACAAGTGAAAAGGAAAAAACCTACCAATAAGCAGAATGTGTCAAATATTTATCAATCCCAAGAAGCAAATGAAACAACCTCTCAGCCTCCAATGAAGGTTACTTCTCCTGATCACAAAACCTCAAATCCTTTTGAGCCATTAGAAGTCTCCTTTTATCCACCCTCTCCTAGATCCCCAACCTCAAACCCCATAGCTTTCATATCCACCCCCAACCCAATATCCTCCCCTCCTCCTCCCTTAGTGGACCGCATTCTAACTAGAAACAAAACCAAAGAAATCCCCCAAGCCTGGGATCAACAAAAAAAAAATGGGAATTAATGACCCGCAAAATCAGTAGACACTAGATTCGAATAGAGTTGAGGAATCTCAATACAAAAGAACAATATAGCATTATAAATGTGTATTCTCCAAATCACTATAGAGAGAAAGAACAATGTTGGAAATTAGTTAAAGAAGAAATAGCAGAGAGACAAAGTGGGCACTTAATCCTAGGAGGAGACTTAAATTTGATAAGGAACACAGAAGAAAAATTTGGCAAAACCTTCCACAATGATCCGTCAAGAGAAGCTCTTGAAGGAATAATAGAAGAATACAAATTAATAGACATTCCGCCAAGCAATGGCAAATACACTTGGAACAACAAAAGAATTGGAAAAAACAACATAAAAGAAAGATTGGACAGAATTCTTATTCATGAAAACATAGCAGCCACTTACACTCTGGTGAAAAGTAAAATTGTTCACAACTCAACTTCAGATCACAAGTCGTTGGTGCTAACCATGGGAAAGCCGGAAAGTCAAGGACCCCTTCCCTTCAGATATAACCCAATTTGGAACAGGAAGGAAGATTTTGACAAATAATTAAAGGATAGCTAGAAAAAAAGTGTCACGGGATCTCCCCAGTATGTTTGGGAAACTAAGCTAAAGAACCTAAGGATGCACTTAAAAAATTGGGCAAGAGAAAATGATCTTCGCGACAAAGCTAGGAAGATCGATTTGCAAAAAAAAATAGATAACCTTTGCAAGGAAAAAGAGAACAAGGAAGAAAGTAAGCAAGATCAAATACAATAAAAGGAAATATATATGGAAATATATAAGAAAAATAGGCAACAAGAAGAGGAAAGCACACTGAAATCAAGATGTCTCTGGCTAAAATCCGGAGACAAAAATATAGCCTTCTTTTATAATACTATGAAAATAAGGAGATCAAAAAATCATATAGAATCGATTCAAGTAAATGCTCAAGAAATAAAAGGAGCTGAAGCAATAAAAAATGCAACCCATAATTACTTTAAAGAACTCCTCTCAACAAGTGACCTATAGGCAGCTAATGAGAAAGTATGTAGCATATAAAAAATAAATAAACGACTAGCAAAACAAGGAATTAGACAAAGAAATTACTGAGGAAGAAGTCAAAGGAGCTGTGTGGAACCTCCACCCTGATAAGGCACTAGGTCCAGATGGGTTTACAATTGCCTTTTACAGACAACATTGGGAAATTATCAAAAAATATCTAATGAGAATGTTCAAAAATGCTTTCCAAAAAAAAAGATTGGAGGAAACACAAAATCCTCCTTCCTAGCCCTCATTCTGAAAGAACCCAATCCTACAACTTTTAACAGATATAGGCCAATCTCCCTTTGCAACTCATCTTATAAGATACATACCAAAATTCTAGCAAACAGAATGAAAAAATTACTTCTGAAAATAATTTCAGAAAACCAAGGAGGATTTATCCCCAAGAGGAAAATTACAGACAATGTGATAATTGTTCAGGAGGCTATCGATAGTAGTATCCAAAGAAAGGAGAGAGGAATGATTGTTAATTTAGATATGGCTAATGCTTTTGATAGATTTAACCATAAATTTCTTGCAGCAGCTCTCAAAAGGTTTGGATTTTCAACAAATTTCATAGAGATTATCCAGGCATGTATATCAAATCCTTGGATAGCTCCATTAATCAATGGTCGGCCCAGTAATTTTTTCCAAAGCACACGAGGGTTGGGGCAAGGTTGTCCGCTTCCTCCATTCTTGTACATCATCATGGTTGAATCGTTGAGTGCTATGCTAGAAACTTAGAGAAAATAGAAACAAAATAACATGGATCCAAATATCTAGAGGAGTAAAAGACATAAACCATTCTCTCTTTGCAGATGATACCCTTCTCATAGGCGTGGCATTCTGCATTATAGAAAAACAACTCAAAAAGTCTTGGATGATTTTCTCCTAGCTTCAAGAGGAATTTTAAACAAATCTAAATGCAAAATATATTGTTGGAATACCACAACAAAAACAATGCAGCGTATCTCACAAATACTATAAATTCCTTTACAAATAAATTGGAGCCACTTCACTTATCTTGGGCTGCCCTTAGCAAAGGAAGTGGTAAAATCAAAAGTCTGGAATAAGCAAGTGAAGAGAATGAAGGGAAAAATTCAGAATTGGGGAGTGATGTGGCTCAACCTGGCAGGAAGAGTGACATTGATTAAAGAACTTCTCTCGGCCTTGCCTATATATAAATATGCAATCATTATGGCTCCGGCAAGCACCCACAAGCAAATAGAACTAATAATTAGAAGCTTTCTCTGGAAAGGAGAAAAGCAAGATAATAAAAAATTCAGCCTTGTTAAATGGGAGCAAGTTACTTTTCCCTATGGAAAAGGTGGTATAGCAATTCACCTACCAGAACTAATGAACATTGCTCTAGGGACAAAAATTATCTGGAGAATGATAAATGGGAACGACCACTAGTGGGCAAAAGTTTTAACAATGAAATACTTAAATAGTCATAGAACATAGCTGCTCACTGAAACTATTCCAGACAGGCCATGCACTCAAATCTGGAAATTGGTTAAAAGGATAATCCCTCTCATTAGAGATCAAATATCCAAAAATCCAGGAAATGGCAAAACAATTTCTATCTGGGAGGATAGAATAATGGGGAAAAGCCCCTTAAATCAGCAACAAAATTTAAGGGGACTTCAGATATGGATGGAAGAGCAAAGTTTTAACACTCTTTATTCTATTTTGGATTGGGATCAGAATAACTGGGTAAGATGGAAAAAGCTGACTGCACCACCAAGACTAAAATGTAAGTGGGAAATTTTAAAAGTCCATCTAGCAGGGGTCGCGCCCATCAACTTAGAAGAGCAGGATGACTTTATTTGGGACCCAAATGGAGGGGAATACACAGTGAAATTGGGGTACAACCTCCTGCAAAAACTCCACAATCAAAATGACTAGAGCCTTTGGAAGGCAACCTAGAATTCAGAGAGTATGCCCAAAATTGAAGTCTTCATATGGACACTTCTCAAAGGTAAAATTCTTATCTCTGATAAAAAAAAAAAAAAAAAAAAAAAAGGGGAATACAAGGGCCCTCAAGATGTGTCATGTGTCAAAAGAAGGAAGAATCAATCCAACACCTCTTCATTAACTATATGGTGGTGAGAGAGTGTTGGAAACAGTCAACGAGTCCTTTGGAAATAAACATAAATCCAACAATTCAGTTGACAACTCTTCACAAAAACTGGGATAAAAGCTACCCATATACAAAGAAAAAAAGGCAACAATAAATAGGATATGGAAATGTCTCCCTTCAATCCTGTGCTAGAAAATTTGGTTAGCCTGAAACAAATGCATTTTCAAAGATCAAAAGCCAAATATAGGCAAGATCTTAGCAAAAACTTGGAGTCAAGTTGCAGAAATAATAAGTACAAATGGAATCTCAAAAATGGATCTTGACAGCTTACAACAAGAAGAGAAAGACTGGTACAGCAAAGCAATGTTAGAAAACAAAGAAAAAGCAACAGTTATAGCAAAAAATAAAGAATTACACACAAACAAGAATTGGAAATTAAGACTGGAGGATAAAGAATTTGCAGAATGGATAAAATATCAAAAGAGACACATTCTCTTTTTTGATGGAGCTGCAAAAAATAACCTAGGTAAAGCAGGGGCAGGAGGAGTTATACTAGATCTAAATGGAAAAAAAATAATAACCTATGAATGGCGCCTTGGAGAAATGACAAATAACAGGGCTGAAGCATACAACCTTCTCCTAGGCACAAGGCTACTAAACAAAAATGCAATCAAGAACCCTATAATAATAGGGGACTCGGCCATCATAATAGTAGCATTGGATGCCAAAATGGACTTCAAAAGCATAGCCATCAACAAAATCTACCAAAGGATCAGAACAAGCTTTGAAAGCTTGGGAAATATAACCATAAAGCATGTCCTGAGAAACAAAAACAAGGACGTTGATAGCCATGCCAACAAAGCAATTGACAGACCAATTGGGGTTGTCAAAGAGAATAATGAAATTTATGAAGAAAGTATACCATGACCCCCACACCTAGCATGAGGATCAAGAAAGAAGATTTAGATCCAAAGAATATCACAAGAAATTTTAAATGGGGGGGGGGGAGATAAAAAAAAAAAAAAGAAGAAGAAGAAGAACCAAAACTTCAACTCAAGATGGAGATTGCACGAGGAAAACAGAGAATATAAGTCAGCAGAGGTTCTCAACGGTAATCAACCTTGATTCGAGCACGCGACTCTCATAATCCAAAAAAGCTACACTATTTGATGAAACAAGAATCCAATTGCCCTCCTCTCCTGGGAACAGTCGGCATTAGTCTTGTCAACCATGAACACCTAGATCGCAACGGCAATGCAAGTAAGAGTCAGGTCTCCAAGTTCACCTACGCAAGCTCCCAAGCGATCTGAGATAGTAAGGCAATCAATAGCAGCAAGTCTCTCCTCAACAAAGACCATTAAATCAGGACCAGATACCACAAAACAATGAAGAATTGCTGCAAAGATAGCGTGAGGAGACAGATGAAGAACCCCGGCACATCAACCATTGGATCTGGAGATCAATGGTTTAGGAATGACCTCAGAAGTATTGGGAGAGGAACTCGATGGAGGCATATCAAGGGTCATCAGGCACTAAACTTGCGCGAGCATTATTCAAAAAGAAAAGGCGGGAAAAAGTTGGAGTGGTATTTCGGGAGGTGTTTAAGCGGTAAGTGGTTTCAAGAGGGAACCCTCCAATTCCACTCATCATTGGACGTGTTGCAAGTAGGTGGGGTGAGAATACCGCTTTATTGGGTGGGTATTCTCTGCGCAATTTGCCCATCTAAAATCCTTGCTCGCCGTTGGATCCTTTGTGTGTGGATCGATGGTTGTGGAGAGCCGTGCAGGTTGAATGATTGGCGTTCGGTGGTGTCCATCAAATCTAATGGAGGAAATCTATGGTGGAGCCTGAGCCTAATAAAGGTAAGTTTTGATATTCATGCCAAAGTTGTGGAAAAGTGGAAATTGAGTCTCGTGTGTTTGTATTTATGTTTGCCTTTTCTAATGATAAGTGTGGGGTTTTGGTTAAGTCCACTTTTTCAAATATTAAGTGCGAGTTCGGTCTCTCCGCGAGGCCTTAGGTGTTCAAGTCATAATTTGTATCTTTTGAAGCTTAGAAGAAATGGGGTTGTTAAAGTAGATGTGGGGACTCCGCTCCCTATTTCTCTCTACTTTGATCCAGTCCTCCTCTGATTGTACAAGGAACTAGCTTCCTTTCCCCTTTTTTGCAATATATAAAATGTAATTGATTGTGTTAAAAAAATAAAAGTTTGAAAATATTGTAAAGAGCGACTCCAGGGGGGTCCCTTTGTCATAGTTGTTATCCGGGTGCGAAAAATGTTTAATAGTATATCTGACACAGTTCCTTTTTCGTAAGTTAGTCTACTGAGCCCGGATAAAGTGATAAGCCTATGCTCAATAGACATTTGCCTCACTTTGAGTACGAGGGGACGGAGTAAACTCGATATTAATCATGAAATTTTAATGAGTCACGCGATGACAAACTCAATAGATCTTCATCAAATTTGAATGAGTCAAATGAAGAAAAATCAAGGTACCTTTTTCAGTTTAATGAGCGAGGAAAAGATGTAAAATAAATGCTCATGCCTTCTTCGTAGATTTAACAAGCCCGAAGAAGGGAAAAACTCGAGGATTTTCAATTTAAGAGCAAGAAAGAGTTCCAAAAAAGAAAGTGCTCATATTGTCGTTGTAGGAGTTTTACAAGCTCGATGACAAAAGCTCAAGGATTTTTCAATTCAAGAGCAAGAAAAGATCCCATAAAAGAAAGCACTCAGTGAATCGAACATGGTCATTTCTGCAATTCAACCCTGAAATCCCTTCATCAAAGCATGAGTAATATTTACAATATATCGAAATGGCACATGATAAAATGCATAAGAAATGAAAAAAAATCAATTTCAATGACTAACTAAGGTGATTCATACCTCCAAAGTGACTACAAGGAGGTTTTTGAGCCTCCATTTTCACTATTTGCATCATTTGAGTGCTATGAGAGTGTTCTGGAGTGAAAGAGGAGCAGATATTCCCTGGGCGATTACGAGCAATCCAGGCGACCATTCAACGTGTCGTTTGTTCCAAGTAGATGGTCAAATCTTTATATTTCATTATTTAACCTTTTTTAGCTGCATTAGGGGTTTATTTTTCCACTTTGGGAAAGCCCTAGCTTATGCTTTGCGCCTAATGCTCCCCTTTAGGTCTAGAGGGGTGTTAAACACCTTTCACAGCCTGTAGGGGTGCATTAGCACGCCCTGTGGGCCCTAAGGGGGGGCATTAGGTAGCATGGGTGCACTTCCAAACCCCAGCATATGATTTTTTATCATTTCTCCATCATTTTGATTATTTTTGGGTGTTTTGTGTAGGTTTGGAGCCATCATCATGAGTTTGTGGAGATAAAGAGCTCATGATAGCCAGGAACTACAGATGTTGAATGATCTAGCATGCATACTTGTGCTGCAAAGATGTGGCTTGATGCTGCAAAGATGTGGCTTGATGAAGTATGCAAGGCTTGACCTGAAGAAGGGTCAGGAAGAAATTCTAAGTTGGATAATCCAACGATGGGATGAACGCCAAGGGGTGTTCCAGATCGGGGATCACGAGCTCTCGATCAATAGAGATGATATCTATTTTCTGACAAGTTTGTCATGCAGAGGCACATGAGAAAACTTGACCGAGGGCAAGATAGATCCACGTTCCACCCTCGAGTTCGTCTAAACTTACTGTAGGCCTAGCAGTGGCTTAGTGACCAATAGGGTACCCATTGAGCAGATCAAGTCAATGTCAATGAGGGCCATGGATTATCGTACACTTGGCGGGGTCCAAGAGTCCTCATGTAGTGACAAAGGCCCAACTATTACTTGCTATTGACTATGTACAACCTCTTATATTCAACTCGTGTGAGGCAGTTCTTCGTCAACTAAAGGAAGAGTTCACAACCTGCAAGACTCGCACCCAAATGGCATTTGGGTATGGTACTCTCATTATGTCCTTCTTTCTTGAGAGATTGCACATGATGAGGCCGTGGATGAGTGTGGGTAAGGTTGATCCCAAGGAGCCAAGGAAAGGGAAATGGGCTTCATTGGATCCTCGTACTAGAGGGAGACCAATCTGACATTTCTTCGAAGAGGACTTCTTTGAGTGGCTTAGCAGCCATATTTTGATGATTGATGACTATGCCTATGAAGGCATGGACTTTATAGGAGATCCAGACTTGATGTTGCCACCTGGCACACATTGGGGACCTCAAGGTAAGAAGATTTTTTGAGAGTACTCAAAGTATTTTTAGCTTTTGAATATTTATGCAATGTTTTTATTTTTATGGGTGAACAAGTACTGACATGAAGCGTTTTCTTGACACAGATGTGGCACCAGTGCGACCTACAAGCATGCCCCACCAAGTGAGGCATGGGGACCAACTACCTAGAGCTAGCATGGGTGCAATAGTTGTTGAAGACGGAGATGATGCACAAAGTCTCCGCGAGGTTCTGAGGAGCCTTGAAGGCCTGAACATGGGTGTTTCTACTCTTCTCATGACAGATATTCTTGCTCATATGCAGCGACATATTGTTGGTGTGCCTGAGTGGTTTCTGGTTCCTCTTAGGAGGATAACTAGAGCTATTCTAAGTTTTCATGAGCAGTAGACTCTTTAGTAGTAGCATGGTATAGCCAGCAGGTGTTTATAGTGAGGCTTAGTATAGCCATTTTGTACTTAAAACACCCAAGTTTTAGGAATTTTTTGATGTAAAAGACTGGATTCGATATATATATATATATATTGTCATTTATATGATGTAATTTTTTTTTTAATGTTTTGAAAATATTTAACTATGTAAATCTTTACTTTTGTGCATGTATCTATAGTAAATGAGACAGATGCCAATGTAATACATAGTTTGCTAATGAGTCAGAAACTGCATTAAATTGTTGAGGAATGTGTTCATATGTAATAAAATTAAATTGACATTCCAAGAGCCATACCCTTAAATAATGATGTAACAAGAATGGATTGCAATGTGATAATGATTTTTCAATTGCATAATGACAAGTTGAGAGTCTAATATGACCACCAAATTGGAGATGTTCCTAGATGATGCTTCAGTGAGAAGTGAAATTACAAACATATACTCAGCAATATTGTTGGTGACAACGCTAAGAAAGACTCCCCCAGAACAAAGTAGATCTGACTCAAGTGTGTAAATGACCCAAGCAGTTGATGCAATGTAGTGTGTGTGACCGCTGGAAACATTTGCATGTCCTACATATGGTAAGGGTGATGAAGACATCTGCACAACGAGAAACATGTATGAGACAAATACTAAAAAAATGCCAAAAATCCAGTCACAACAAAAAGAAGAAAAACTTAAAAATACATAAAATTACAAAGCACATGCCTAGTGAAAGACTAGGCATAATAATTTTTTAGATAGAGCCTATTTCGAGGCTCCACGAGCAGGACTCCTTCATAGTCCTGAACTTCATAGGCCCCTTTTGAGAGGGCCTTGGTGATGACATATGGACCAATCCACAATGGTTGAAGCGTTCCTACCCCCAAGAGGTCATGTTTTTTATCATAGAGTAAAACAAGATCGCCTTCTTGGTAAGAATGAGGCTTGATCTATTTTTCATATTAGCCTTTGACCTGATGCTTGTGGGCTTCGAGTGCCAATGCGGTATCTCGATGGGTCTTGTCCAATTGATTGAGATATAGCAAGCACCCTTCTTCGACAGTGGTGTCAGGTAAGAGTTTGACAACAAGTTTTAGGGAAGGATCTAGCACTTGATAGGTAGTACCACTTCCAGGCCATAAGTGAGTTGGAATGGTGTAAAGCCTCTAGCGGTTTTGGCTGAAGTTCGATATGCCCACAACACAAGATATAACATGTGGTGCCAGTGGGTTTTGTGTTTACCTAGTAACTAACGGATCATGGTTTTTAGGACACCATTAACGGCTTCCACTTGGCCATTAGCCTAGGGTAGTACGAGGAAGATTGTTCCTGATGAAAACCGAGCAATGATGTTAAGTCAGACATCTTGTGATTCTAAAAGTGAGACCCATGGTCTATAACAATCGTGTGGGGCACATCGAATCAATAGATCACCTGATTGAACATGGATAATTCCATGGTTTCTCCATCAGCCCGGAAAGTGGGAATGGCTTCGACCCATTTTGGAAAGTAGTCCACAGTGACAATAATGTAGTTGTGTCCATCAGAGGAAGTGGTGTTGCATGTGACGAAGTCAATACCCCATTTGGAAAAGAGGCCAATAGAGATGGCTGGGTGTACGGGGGTCGGGGGTGTGCACATTTTCTTTGTAAATACATGACAATGGTGGCATTGTTGGATTGCCTTGATACGATCTTTGAACAAGGTTGGTCAGTAGTATCATGCACATAGAATTTTAAGGGTAGTAGATATGACAGAAAGATGACCGCCACATGCCCCAGCATGGTAGTTATTTAAAACGTGTTTCGTCTCTTCATCAGTGAGGCAACATCGAAGAACTGTATCAGTGCCACAATGATATAAATATCGTTCAACACCAAATAGTGTCAAGCTTGGTGGCGGATGCGACGACAGTCATCTGATGATAGTTCAGGGAGGAATAATTGCGCTTAGACGTAGATGAGAATTTCACCATACCAAGGGTCAGTTGATTCAATCAGATAGACAGATTCATCTGAAAGAGGATCGTGGGCTATCTCATTTGGATCAACAATGGGAAGATTCAATAATAATTCGGTGAAGACTAAGGGATATTTCCCTTTGGCAGTGGTGAAAACCAAATCAAATTGTTGGAGGATAGCAATCCATTTGGAATATTTTCCTCCAATGAATTGATGAGACAAAATGTGTCTCATGGGATTCTCCAAAGCGATGATAGTAGTCTGCCGCAACAGTATATAGTGTCAGAAATGATTGACAACAAAGACAACTACCAAGGACAACTTTTCCACATGTGAATATCGAAGTTTGGGCCCAGCCAGGCCTTTCGAGAGATAATAGATCACATGCTCACTAAGATCATCATGAGTTTGAACCAGCACCATTCCAATAGAGGATGGTGAGGTTTCCAAATAGAGGATAAAGTCGCACGAATAGTTGGGAGCACTAAGTAGTGGGGCAGATATAAGTGCATGTTTCAAGGCATCAAATGATTTTTGGGCTTGATCATCCCATAAGTATGGTACTCCCTTCTTCAATAGGTGCATAAAGCCTTTTGTTAGCTCGACATAGCTTATGATGAATCGTCATAAGAAGTTTGCTTTCCCTTACAACTGTTGGAGTTGTAAAATGGATTGTGGTTAGGGAAATTGAGTAATTGTCTTTACCTTATCGCAATCAACCCTAATACCGTGTTTGGAGAAAATGAAACCGAGGTGGTGTCCAAACTCGAAAAAGAAAACGCATTTGTATGGATTCAAATGTATGTTATAGAACCTGCACCTAAGAAAAATTGCTCTATAATGAACTAGGTGTTGAGTTCGCTTCTTGGAATGGGCTGGAAGGTCGTCCAAGTAAGCTTGAACAATGTGTCTGATATCATGGAATGCGTAGACCATGGCCTGTTGAAATGTTGCTCCAGCATTCTTTAAACCAAATGGGAGTTTCTATATGCAAATATTCCCTAAGGAAAAATGAAGGCAGTTTTGTGTTGGGCTGTGGGTTTTATAGAAATCTGGTTATATCCTGAGAAACCATCCATGAATGAGAAGGATTCACAACTAGCACAATTGTCAATTATTTGATCGATGAATGGTGTTGGATAATTATCTTTTGGACACGCAGTGTTTAAGTCTCGGTATTCAACACAGATGCAGATGGTACGTTGTTTTTTATCTATAGGAACCGGATTGGAAACCCATTCCATTAACGAAACGGAGTAAATGAAACCAGCACATAACAATTTTTCCACCTCTGTCTTGATGGTTGCATTTTTGCGAGGTGGACTGGTCGAAGTCTTTGGTGGACAGGCTTGACAGTTTCATAAATCTTGATCGCATGCTCGACAATAGATGGATCTATGCCAGGAATTTCCTCATAAGACCAAGCAAATACACCGCAGAATTACTTGAAAAGGCAAGTGAAGCTTGCAATTTCCTCAGGAGTGCAATTGGCTCCGATCTATATGTTTTCCACGATGTCTGTCTTGACTGAAATATTGATGAGCAGTGTCTTGGAAATATTTCCCATGTTCCCTTTTGAATCCAAAGTTTGAATGGTTGGATGGTTGTATAACTCGAGGGAATGATATCAGGTGCTTCAAAGGATAGCATTTGTTTAGGTATCGTGTTTGAATCAGATATCGGAACATGATGGTGAGATTTTTCCCATGGCCGCTCCTCTAAACACATGATCCCTCAAATAGCTCCGTTCAAAGGTAGGACTTGATTGAGGAGAACATTAGATGGAGCCATTGTGGGAGAGGAGGTGGTATTGTTAGTTGTGACCAAAGTGATTGGATAATCATATGCAGATTGAATGGCTTGATAGGCCAATTCTACTAGTGATAGCGACATTTTTTCTCCATAAGAGTCAATGTCTGAAGCGGCCAAGAGGATCCAAAGATCGGTTAGGTCATGAGGAATAGATGAGAACAAAGAAACCATTTTTGGAACCGCAGGTGGCGGGAGAGGAAAACAACCCATCAAGGAAGAACCCTTCAAAAGACTGGTATCGATACTGACATAAGAGTCAGGTGTACCATCCACTAAAGGTAAATAGCCACTAGGTAATGGAGTATAATTTGGGGTGCAAAAGGACAGCTGGTCCACTGTGACTATCCTTTCATCCAATGGAAATAGGATGATGGGAAAGACAGTAGACACAATGGCAATCATGGCATAAGTCCACCATTACCATTTTCCCACTCAAAGTGATGGGTTAGCTGGCAAGGTAACCTTTTGGGATGAAAGTGTGGCTGTTAAAAGCTTTAAGGGTGTTCGACGGTGGTGAGAGGGTTGGAGAACCCAAGACAAGCCAACATGAAGCTGACATGATGCAGGTTGAAGCACCTTCGTCAATGACAGTTCTATTTACCCCTCGTCCTTTCTAAAAAATTGCACTTGAAATGAAAGCTGGTGTGAAAAGGGAGGTTTACATTTTTCCATGTCGAATATTGCTAGCATAGAATCTTGAGGGTCAACCGCACCAATAGCCGAAAGAAGATCTTTCCTTTGTGTTGGACAAGTTTGCAATACTTTGAGTGCCGAAATAGCTGATGGTGCTTGTGCCAAATCTTCTACAATATTGTAGTTCTGGGCAATGCATGCAGATGTATTATGTGTTGTGTGACGAAGTGCCCCTTTTGGGAGGCGAATCACAATATTAGCAACTGGTCGTTCAATATGAAAATTGTTGGGCGACGGTGGGTTTGAACTCGAGGAAGCTTCCTCAGCGTTTGCGATTGGAGCTCCATAAGTTTTGGCTCTCGTCTGAAGATTGACCATTTCAAAGGTGTAAACGATGGATGGCCCTTCACCAATTGAAGGATGATACGAACCGATGTTGCCCCCTTACGGGAGTTGAGGCGGGTTTGAAATAAGATGTTGTTGTTGCTGAGCAGGGAAAGGGTTGTTTAGGACCATAGGGGTCCGGCCAGTGTCCTTTTGAGCAAGGATATCTATGCATTCTTGGAGACACAGACAATGATATGTCATATGGTCTTCTGCATAGATCTTGCAAGTGAACTTGACAGCTTTTTCCTTTCTGCCATTAGGTGGCGCAACAGCTTTCTACTTTGGGTTGGACTGCTTGGCTAACTTCTCTTCAGAAGGAGTTGTCTTTTTAATATTCTTCTCATTCTTACCTCTAAGTTTTTGTGTAGATTGCACATGAAGAGAATTCGATTAGGTAGCAGAATCAACAGACAACTGGGCAATGTGTCCACTAAGTTGTTTTATAGTAGCCCCAGAGGTAGCGCCAATAATACTATTAGCGTGCACGCCAGGATGCTAAGTAGTGGGAGCATTGGAAGTTCTGGGGGCATTGAGGATGACATCGTATAATGTGCCAGACTACGAATAAATCAAATCTAAGTGTTGGGCACGATGAATGGATTAGTCTTCAATGACCGCACCACCTAAGGCCACGTCCTTAGCAATTTGGGGGAGAGGAGATTTGAAGAACCAATCCACTAATGGGTATCCAGAAGGGGTGCTTTGACTAGCCTCCGCCTACATCTCCATTCATGAATGTGATCAGATATGTGGGTGGCGGTGTATTGGTGTAAAGTAGTTAGGAGTTCCATCCCAGTTTCATAGCGGATGGGTAGCTGAAAGTGCTTTAAAAATTCCATCACTAAGGCGCCAAAGGTATTGAATGACGTGCATGGTAACTCAATGTACCACTTGGCTGCATTGCCAATGTAGGTTTTA